>JASDQU010011849.1:71551-88094 GCA_032191745.1 Picea mariana | reverse complement strand
ATAATAAACAAACAATATAGGTTCTTTTGTTCTTTCTAAAAAAAAAGTAAATTCTTTATAATAATTTTTTTTTTAGTTATTATAATTGTTTTATAATGAAACAAACAATTTTATTTTTTTTAATGGTTTTATAATTTAAAACAAACGAACAAAAACAAAACAAAAAACAAATAATTTAAATCAATCAAACAAAAACAAAACAAATCAAACAAAACAAACAAATAATTTAAAACAGATAAAAGAAAATTCAAACAGATAATTTAAAAAAACAAATAAAAGAATACATGCGCCAACACCAACAAGCCACCATGAACGCTTTAGTTATTAGGATAAAATTTGTGGTGCCCAACATCTATTTTGCGTCTGCATTCCTCATACAGGATCGACATCAATTGTTCATTCTTTTTATCCAACTTTGACCTTTGCCATTGCCCAGAATCGTCACGCTCAATCTTCGTGATTCTCGCCACTGTTGTGGACTACCCACATCGGAGGCACACGAAGCCGTCCATGACCATTCTCTCCATCCATCAAATCAAATTAATGAGATGGTGTGCAGACCCGGTTATTTATGTTTGCCACGATGAGCAACAAAACACATCCTAGGGCAACTAAAAATTGGAGGCTCTGCCACAATGAGCAACAAAACACTTCCTCAGGCAACTAAAACATACATGGCAGGCACATTGATGCTCCTCTAGAACTACGCGGAGCTCATTGTAGAATGTGTGATGCCGAATCTTCTCCATATCATCCCATTATGGACTAGATCGTCTCTTAATTTTTATCATGTTTTACTAATACATCATTACCCAATTTGGCATTTACCTTCAAAAATCTCTCTCTAATTATTTTTCTTGTAATATCTCTACTATGACGAAATTGCTATATCTTCACCGAAGATATAAGCGATCTGATCGACGATCCACGATTATTCACCTCTGTATTGAGTATTCTCTCCGACATAAGAGAAGATCTACAGAGAGGGCACGTCGTCTAATGATGATTAAGCCACTTATCCAAACAATTCCTGTGAAATATATGTTGGCAATTACACAATTATCTGATATGCTCCTATTCCTCGAAGGAGCTCAAACAGACGGCACACATGATATCATCCCCCATCGGCTCACAAAATCTCTCCGCAAACTTCCCGAATGTAACGACAAACAAGTTTTTTCTAATCATGTCAGCAGAGATCGAAGGCCGAATGAAAGTGGAGTTGGTATCATGGAAATTTGTCGAGGAAGAGCTGTTGGGTTCTCCAGAGTTGGCTACCCTAGCAAAATAAAGTGCCCAACTCATCGCAGTATTTATATAAGATAATGTGGATGCTAAGTGAAACAACAGTGTCATGATAGCGAGACCATAGTAGCCTACAGGGAAGAAAGCACTGCTTGAATGGCAACATATATGGCAGGCACAAAGGAGTTGCGTAAATGTAGCATAACATTCTGTCTAGAAGTTGCCAATAGGAGATGGAGAGGAAATGGGAGAAGGAACAACAAATTTTGATTGAGATATAACCTCGCTTATCATCTACCGATCTCCGCTTCTGTGAGCCTCGCACAGGCGGTGAAAGTATATACCTTCCCCTACAGCAAGATTGAAGTAGAGCTCCAGGATGTTGGGACACTTGTTGTAACAATTTGGAGAGCATAGTTTCCTCGTAGAACGACCATCTACTAGAGCATTTATAGACATCCCCACTGACATTCTCTCTACCCCACATGTATTCATGCATTCTTTCGTTTCTTTAATTTTCTCTGCAATAACTTCAGATGACTGGCATTCATACATCACATTGCCATCCCTCGACATGGATTTCTCAAGCTCACAACGTTCTCCAGAAGGTGACACGGAAAACGCACAGACCTCCATGGGAAGATTCTCGCATACTAGTCTCAAACATCATTTGTGTCATCTTCTCTCTATAAATGTCGAGTTTGACATTAATGATGACGGGGTTCTTGTTATTCGTTGGAACTGTATCGATGGCATCCTGGACCATAGTAAAATCACCTTGACCTTTCCTGTCATTCAGAAGTCGATATATCAGATTCCATGTCCATGTTAAGTTCGTTGTCAACCTTTTTCTCTTTAACCTTCCTCCGTTCCATCAACAGACTAAGTCATGATACACACTCGCTAGCTCACTCGCCCTTACTGTAATGAAATTGATTAATTTGTAATTAATAAGGGTGCTCGGTTCTTATAGGAACAAACAAATCTTGAGATAACAAGCGCGTCCCTTTTAATAACAAGCGCAGCTGGATTTTTATTCTGTCTGGTACAGTGGGCGTGGCTAGCAAATTAAATGGGCATAAACTAGTGTTGGTTCTTTGAGGATAACAAAAATTGGATATGGGCAATATTTGAAATTGGATTTCGCCCATTGATCGTACCAAATCCACAGCAAATATGTCCCAATCAATCTGGTGTTTGAAAACACTGGTGTCCAATCGCGATCTCTGCATTCTATTAGAAATACACTCTAGCATATTGTTTTCAATTTTGGAAATTAGATCGCCAATCAGTGTTAAATATTGCTGCAAATCTTATCAAATCGGATTTACTCTGGCAGAAAAATCTCTTTAAATATGAATATAAAATAGATAATCGAAGCTTGATCTTGAATGTTGTACATACACAAGCAGATTCTACCGGTTTTATCTTTTCTAAAACAATAAAATTTAATGCGACCCACTTGGCGGAGATAATTTAACCCCACAAATATCTCCAAATTAAATTTATGAGGCGAATGAGGAAGCAAAGGCATTGCTCCCAGTTGTTGGTACAACATACAGGAATATTGTATGTAAACAACTTTCATTATTGGGAGGTCGGTATTCCATCGTTTTCACACTGTCAAAACTAGTAACACCTCCGCGCAATGAAATATCTCAAGCCGATGAAAACTTTGTCCAGAGTTGGCATCTGTAATATGGCCTGTGAGAGTAAGAGTATAGTGAATGGGTACGTCTATAAATTTTAAAGTGAGGAGAGGAGTAGTAAAATCATTGATGGGCAGACTAATAGAACCTTGCAAGTTGTTTATTCGATCGAGCTTTATGTGGTGATTTCTGCGCATATGATATTTTGTTTGTTTGTAGGGTTATTTCCAGGCATCTACAGGATAAGGGGCGAGAGGAAAAACATGGTGCGCAACCCAAAAATAAACCAGGCTGATGTTTAAAAAACGAGTTTGGATCTTGGGAGGGTTGTTGCGTGAGAATTATCTGTCACATGCCTCTTATCTTGCATAAATTGCAGACCTTTTTATTCATTATATATATATATATATATATATATATATATATATATATATATATATATATATATATATATATATATATATTATTTTAACTTACTGTTTTATTGCAGATGGAGGGTGTGCAACTTTTCATTTATTTCTTCTATTACGTTTTTTTTTTTTAATAAAAACTATTTTAAAAGCTTATTAAAAAAATCTATGAGAAAATGGAAGATGAAAAATAGATTAGGAAAAAATTTCGTAATTAATTGATATTCCTGAAATCAATCAATCAATCAGTCATCCTACTTTCTAATCCTCGCAATCGCACGAAGTGCGGAGGGAGCATACTTATTCTAGCAAATGAAAAACTTGAAAATAAAACCCTACCTACACTATGCTAATTAGAAATGAGAGAGTAACAACGTGTAATCAAACAGCCAATGTAGTCATGCACGCAACAGTAATAAAAATATGTTATCTTTCAATTTCACAATTGACCGTCAGGAATATGTATGAATGTGTGAAATTAGCAGTTGAAACTGTAAATTAAAAAAAGAAAAAGAAAAACTAAATGAATCTAACCTAGTACTTGCTTGAAACTAGCGTTCGATCAGGGTTTCGTAGGCGTAATTTGTCTTACTCAGATCATGTTGCAGCTTCTCGTTGTCCTCCTCGATCTCCTACTCGCCTAATTGTTTTTTATTAAATATGCAGAATTCTTCGTATGTTGATTCTTCGTTCGCCTTTGCAGGAGTAATTAAGATTCTGACTACTATCAAGATCTCCTCTTCCAGAGAAGAGGAGATCCCGACTTTTGCTAAGACCTGAGTGAGTTGTTCCAAGCTTAAACTCATTGTTAAACCATGTTAAAAAAAAAAAGGATTCTTATAGCACCCAAAACTGAAATCTAAATGAGAAAAAAAAACTTAAATAAAAGCACTCTTACTGAAACAAAAAAAAATTACTCTTCACAGTTGCGGAAATGAAAACGTTCCTGATAGTTGGTAGGGACGGTGAGGAATCTACACTAAAGCAACTCTATGACCCTTAGAACCAACACATGTAGATCACGCTTGCAGAAATTGAAACTAATCTTGCGGAAATTGAGACTATTTTTACCTAGTTGGTAGGGAGAACATGAGGAGTCTCCTCTCACGAGATTCTATGTCCCCTTACCAACATGTCTAGATCACACTTGCAAAAATTAAACACTCTTGCATAAATTGAAATTTGCAGAAATTGAAATTACTTCTACCTAGTTGGTAGGGAGAACATGAGGAGTCTCCTCTCACGAGCTTCTATGACCCCTAACCAACATGTCTAGATCACACTTGCATGAATTGAAATGAAAAAGAAACTAATACCTCAATCCATCGTGCTTCCCTGGAAACGGTGCCAAAATGTTGGGCTCTAAAGATGTCCTAAAATATAACCTCTATGCATCATCCAAAGGTAGGCACTGGCACAAGCATTTTACTTGTCGCCTACGTAGGTTCTTACCTTCCATTTTCAATACCCGTCCTCCAGAGATGCAACCCCTGCAAAGGGACAACAATCATAACAAAAGGAACAACAATCGTTCCGTTCAAATAAACAGCAAAAGGAACACCAATCGTGACAAGGGAACGATAGTCGTTATATTGAGCCGAACTAATGTTGTATTAATTGAGTTGTAGTACTTGCCCAACTATCTAATTTGTCAACCCGGGGTTTGTAAACTAATGAAGTACATGCAAAGTATATGCAAGATTGAAGCAAGACTAATCTAATCTAATGTTTAAGCTACAACTGAAATTGAATCATCAATATAATACACGACTAGAATAAAATCATTAATCTAACACACGACTGAAATTGAATCATTAATCTAACACACGACTTGGAATTGAATTAATCTATTTGCGTAAATGAAATTAATCTAGGAATGGGAAATTGCGTGAAGGAAATTAATCTAGAAATGGAGAACCACATGAAGGAAGAGCAGATACAACAAGTGAAGAGTTGAATGGCATAACAACATATGAGAGCTCTCACCAATGAAGCAATCTTGCATTCAATAATCAAATCAATCTTCATAACAGAATAATGAAAGCATGAAAACCAAAACCATGAATCAAAGCTAAGAATCCCTTTCTCTTTCGAATCCTAATGACTACCATTAATGACTACTCTAATTCTAATTACATAATCTAACTCAATCATAATTCCTCTTCTACTTGAATCCTCATGAAGAGAGAGCACTCTCTTTTATACATGAGAGCCTTGAAGATAAGATAACCATCTCATTATTACATATCCACTTTTCTCTCAACCTATTTCTCATTATTACAAAATACAATCCCTTCAAATCCTCACACATATCTCTCATATATCTTGGATAAGATATTACAACCAAATCTCCATGATCTTCTCCTTGGAATGGACTTGAATTATCTCCTCAAATATTGAAATGGTGGAGGAAGTATTCGAGAAGTCCTTTGAATCAATCCTTCACATATTCCTACACATTACAAATCTCACACATATTTGAGATATATATGAAAACATGTTGATTTTCTAACATTTAATCACAAATTCCTTTTAAATACTAAAATGAATAAAGTGCAGAACAATAAGGTGAAACCCAAGTATATTTATGGAAATGATATCGTAAAAGGTTAATGGGGCGATGAAATGTGGAGAATGATGAAGGGAAAGGTGAATGAAAATAGGACATTTTTTAGCCCCAACAGGTGGCATAGCCAAGAGAAAGGGGGTCTCATCACGAGCCAGCCTTCTCATTTCCCTGAAATGTTTTTGGATAATTTGTCACCTCTAGTCATTATGCCTAGACAATGTCCCTCAACTATTCCCTTGAAGCACAAGAGAAAAAGATCAAAATAAATAAAGTTAAGAGTAAAAGGCAATGAATGGGATAGGAAACAATTGCATTTATGACAAGGGGCAACTCTCCCTCTACAAAGGCACCCACGGGTAAGACTTTACATTTTTGTGTTATTACATGCACCCCATGCCCAAATACTAACCCCATGGAACCTCATACACTTACATGACTTGGACTAGATCCCACCTGGGAAACACCCCAAACTTAATAGAGGTTAGCCCAATAGGACACCTGGAGACCTTCTTCAAACCTAACTTGTCCAATTGCATAATGTCTTTGAGCATTTGTCTAGGTTAAGGGGGGTTTGATGCACATGTTTGGGTAATTTAATTATTGGATGTGATTTACATGCTATGCTCCCTGTGAATTATGAACCCCTAGAGGGCGTACTTGTCGTCATTGCAAGACCTTGCCCGATGCACATGTACACATGAGGGAATGATTAGCTCAGACCTTCATGGGGGGGATTAAATCCCACAAATGGATGTTGCAACCCCATCTAGGGGTAACAAGAAATTGAAGACTTGCACCGGGAGAAAGAAGGATGTTTCCTTTGGAGGCACCTTGGCAGACCTAGACCTAGGGGACCTTTCTCTTCCACATGGATGTTCTCCCTTGAGGGCCCTGGACGTCACCATCATAACCCTAGACGTCATCCAGAACTAGGGTTTTCATTTTGGAGGCATTTATGAGCCTGGTGGCACTTGTTGAGATTTGGGTACCTTGGAAAGTGGTCCCCGTGTGTTTATGAGTCTCTAAACACAAAGGGGGAGATTATTACCCTTGTTACTTTACTTTATGATTCTAATTTCACTTTGACTTAGGAGATTTAAGTCAAAAGTGAAATATGTCACTTAATCATTAAAGTGACAATTAATTCACAAAGTGGGTGAATTAATAGACATAAAGAAAACTAAAGAAAGTGGGTTTCCTAAGTGAGATTTAGGGATTGAATCTCACCCATTGATTAGACTTGGCTTGATTGGATCTAGGCCATTGGTCTTTTAGGGTTTGGCGAAAGGAGGCTAAAGGAGGGTATAGTGCATTTATGAGACTCATTCTTCACTTGTGAGAAGAGGAGAAGAGGAGGATAAGCTCTTGGGTGCAAATCTTGAGGAGGAGAGGGTGCATGAGGTTGAGAACATAGGAGGAGCCATAGCTTGGGTCTAGTTCATCATGGAGAGAAAGCCATGGAGTATGGGCTACTTCTTCCTTGTGGACGCATTTATCTAGTAGAGGGCGAAAGCGCTTGTGGAGGCGCACATCTTGAGGAGAAGATGTGCATCAGGCAAATGGAGGGTGCTCCTTGTGGATGGTTCCATCTTGTTGAGGAGAGGAGTTCTTGATAGTATATGGACGGCGCATAACAAGGGAGGACACATTCTTGTGTTGAGTTATTGCTTGAGTAGGGGCGCATTTGCTAGGAGAAGAGGCACATCCTTGAGAGAGGGATCATCCTTCTAACTTATGGGAGGTTCTTACTTCATGCAGAGGTCCACTTCACTTGCTTAGGCACACTCTAAGGAGTAGGGGGCGCAAGGGTGAAGGAGAGGGAGCTACTTATGGCTTTTACTTGAGGAGGGGGCGCACCATCATCTTGTGGGAGGATTTCTTGAGAGGAGGAGGCTACTACAAGGGCAAGGCAAAGGAAAGCAAGATTTCAAAGGTCAAGCGAGAGAAAAGGAAAGGAAAAGGCATCAGGATAAAGACAAAGCAAGCAAAGAGAAGAAAGGCTCACCAAGGCAAGAGGCACCTTACTTCACAAGGCTTGTGGGGAGGTCTTCAAGGAACTCCAAGGCATCCGAGAGTAGTTTCTATTGTACCAGGTTCACTTGTATATGTTTCCTGTGTTGTACATTTTTCTTTGAGGCCTTCTATATATATATATATGCTCCAAACTGGTTTTCCCCATGGGGGGGAGGTTTCCGGGGTCATGTTGACCAAAAACATATGTGTCAATTTCATGCATTCCTAGAAGTGTAGATCAACATTTTAAATTTAAAATATCTAGAGGTAGTGCTATTTGTTTTGATGTATAATTCATGTGCCAACATTGAGTAAAGAAAACACTTGCAAGGGAACCTCAAAAGGACACTTAACCATCAAAATATTGAGTTGAGAATTGGTATCTGTTTGTTGTCCTAAAACAGCAGCAAAGGACAGCCACATAGTTGAAACTTAGATCCATACTAAGGTCAAAGACAGACCTTAATTGGCAGCCTCATAGGACCTTAGAAAATATGCATGGTATCAGAGTCAATGGTGGCTTAGACTTGTTGATTTTTGAGCATTTTCGTGGACAGTTCAGGGCAGATTTTGGACAACTTGTTGACAAAGTTTGTGGACAGATTTGTTGGGAAGTCCAGGGCTGATTTTTGACACTTGTGGACAACCTATTTTCACACATGCATGGACAGGAGAGAGGTTATATTTCACAACCTCTTTTCACACCTATATTGCTAGGAGTGAGGTCGGTGTTCGCTTGCCTCTTTTCACACATGTGTTGACAGGGGTGAGGCAACGTTCCTTTGAAATTGGAGCATTAGTTGGAGTGCAGTTTGGCAATCATGTCAACATCTCATATGTGTGCGTAGGATAGGCTAGCTGGAGCTAGTAACTGGTCGGTCACCTTGGAAGGCGAGGATAGTCTTTGTCTTGTAGGACCTCGAACTATGGGATATAGTTGAGGCACATGTGGTTGTTCCTCCTGCTACTTCTCCCATCTTGTTGGCAAAGTTCAGGAAGAGGAACAACAAGGCAAAGAGGATGATATGTGATTCAGTGAGGGATCACATCATTCCCCACTTGATGGAAAGCTTGGGCATATAAGATGTGGGCATCTCTATGTAAGCTTTATCAAAGCTCTAATGGGAACTAGAAGATGGTTCTTCATGATCGACTAAGGGGCATTCGCATGCTCGAGGATGAGTCGGTTAATTCTTTCCTTAGTCATTACACCTAGATCAGAGATGACCTTGGAGTCATCGGAGAGGTAGTGGAACCCAATTCTGTGGTGAGGACAACCTTAAACAACGTTACCAAACCATGGGGTACATTCGTTCGCAGCATTGTTTCCAGGGAAGTCATGTCCACATAGGAGAGGATGTGGTATGACTTCGTTCAGGAGGAGACTAGACTTGTGGGAGAGGCTTCTTGACAGCATCAACAACAGACAGTGCAGGGTGATGAGGATCATGCTCTTTGGAAAAAAGGCAAGAAGAAGACCGACCGAGGAGGTCGACAGGGTCCCAAGTTTAGGGCCCCACCAGAGGGAGGAGAGAGCAGCAATGGGCAGAAGAGAGACATGAGAATAGTGAGATGCTTTTCTTGTGAAGAGATGGGTCACTATGCAGGACAATGTCCCAAGAAGAAGAAGCAGTAGGATGTTTCAACAGCGACAACAGAGGAGCTTGAGTTCGATGCACAGTTTGCGAGAGAGTGTGCATTCACCAGTTATTTGTCTATTATTACATCATCCAGCATCATATGGGGAGACAGAGTTGAGGATGACCTACTGATTCATAATAGTGATTCAGAGGGAGCTCAGACTCAAGTTTCATGGACAACATCTTCTGAGAGAGTGACTGGTCCACCTAGAACAACTTTAATTTTAGAGTTGTCAAGACAGAGGGTTGGTGCAGGGGCTTCAGAGCATCAGAGGTCGATGAGGAGGAGCGACGAGGCACCATGAAGGCTTGATTCTCACTTGGCTATAGAGATGGTCAGATCAGGTTCTAGATCCACTTCAGGTGGAAGCTACTTGGCGAGAGGCCAAGTTGATGATCTTGGTAAGATGTCAAGATCTAGGTACTCTTGGTGAGATATCAAAAGGGGGAGACTCTTGGTGAGATGCCAAGAAAGTGACTCTTGGTGAAATGCCAAGAGTAGTGACCATTCGAGAGATGTCAGGAGGTAGATATCCTTGGTGGGAGACCAAGGTGGAGATCGTTGGTTTGATAGCAAGATCTAGGTGATCTTGGATAGGTGGAAAGACACTTCCATCTATAAATCACATAGATTGAGCAGATCTGTGACAACGACTATTTTCATTGATCAAGGTACAACCATACTCACCAAGTATATGCAAGGAGGAAACCATGTCCACTATAGGGATGATATTGGTGGTGATGGGCACTTTCCTTGGTAAGAGGGAGTGTTGAGATTTTGGTACCTTGGAAAGTGGTCCCCATGTGTTTATGAGTCTCTAAACACAAAGGGGGAGATTATTACCCTTGTTACTTTAATTTATGATTCTAATTTCACTTTGACTTAGGAGATTTAAGTCAAAAGTGAAATATGTCACTTAATCATTAAAGTGACAATTAATTCACAAAGTGGGTGAATTAATAGACATAAAGAAAACTAAGGAAAGTGGGTTTCCTAAGTGAGATTTAGGGATTGAATCTCACCCATTGATTAGACTTATCTAGATTGGATCTAGGCCATTAGTCTTTTAGGGTTTGGCGAAAGGAGGCTAAAGGAGGGTATAGTGCATTTATGAGACTCATTCTTCACCTATGAGAAGAGGAGAAGAGGAGGAGAAGCCCTTGGGTGAAAATCTTGAGGAGGAGAGGGCACATGATGTTGAGAGCATAGGAGGAGCCATAGCTTGGGTCTAGTTCACTATGGAGAGCAAGCCATGGAGTATGGACTACTTCTTCCTTGTGGGCGCATTTATCTAGTATAGGGTGCAAGTGCTTGTGAAGGCACACATCTTGAGGAGAAGAGGCGCATCAAGCAAATGGAGGGCGCTCCTTGTGGATGGTTCCATCTTGTTGAGGAGAGGAGTTTTTGATAGTAGGTGGAGGGCGCATAGCAAGGGAGGATACATTCTTGTGTTGATTTATTGCTTGAGTAGGGGCACATTTGCTAGGAGGAGAGGCGCATCCTTGAGAAAGGGAGAATCCTTCTAACTTATGGGAGGTTCTTACTTCATGGAGAGGTCCACTTCACTTGCTTAGGCACACTCTAAGGAGTAGGGGGTGCAAGGATGAAGGAGAGGGAGCTACTTATGGTTTTACTTGAGGAGGGGGCACACTTGAGGAGGGGCACACCATCATCTTGTGGGAAGCTTTCTTGAGAGGAGGAGGCTACTATAAGGGCAAGGCAAAGGCAATCAAGAGTTCAAAGGTCAAGCAAGAGAAAAGGAAAGGAAAAGGCATCAGGACAAAGACAAAGAAAGAAAAGAGAAGAAAGGCTCACCAAGGCAAGGGGCGCCTTACTTTACAAGGATTGTGGGGAGGTCTTCAAGGAACTCCAAGGCATCCAAGAGTGGTTGCTATTGTACTGGGTTCACTTGTATATGTTCCATGTGTTGTACATTTTTCTTTGAGGCCTTCTATGTATATCTGCTCCAAACTGGTTTTCCCCATGGGAGGGTTTTTCCAGGGTCATGTTGACTAAAAACATGTGTCAATTTCATGCATGCTTAGAAGTGTCGATCAACATTTTAAAGTCAAAAGATCTAGAGGTAGTGTTATTTGTTTTGATGTATATTGCATGTGCTAACATTGAGTAAAGAAAACACTTGCAAGGACACTTAACCATCAAAATATTGAGCTGAAAGTTGGTGATTGTTTGTTGTCCTAAAACAACAGCAAAGGATAGCCACGGAGTTGAAACTTAGAGCCATACTAAGGTCAAAGATAGACCTTAGTTGGCAGCCTCATAGAACCTCAAAAAATCTACAACACGTGTGGGCATCATCTCGGGCTTATGGAGGCCAAGCACCCCACATTTCTAGCTCAATGTTCCACTTATGGGCCTCAACGTCACCCTAGAAGGGCATGACATCACCCTTGGAGGTGTCTATAGATGCAAATTAATTTTAATTATGTCAAATTTGAATTTTATTGTAAATTGGTCAGGTTTTCCTTATTTTTGACCTAAAATTAATTAAAGGTCAAAGTTTTGTATAAATAAGCATAAAGTACTCTCACTCAACACAACTTGTCATCTAAGACAAGAGGTCTAAAATTTGCACCCTAGTGAGGGTTATTGGCTGAAATTGTGAGGCGTACTCTTGTATAAGGCTATTTTTTGCAACTTGGATCAATCTTGGAAGTTATTGTGGTGATCTTGCATGGTATTCTCATGATTATTCTTGGTGCAAGTAAGTAAAAGCTGCATTTTTTGTCATCCATTGAATGGTATGTTGTATGGTTTTATTTGCTCATACAAGATTATGAAATTGTTGTTGATATTATGGTAGCTGCGGGAGGTATTTACCTCCACGTGTAAACCTGACGAGGATAGAATACTCTGGGAAGCAAGAAGAAACCCTAATGAGTTGGCTAATAACCCTCGAAGACTTGTCGGCTCAAGAAGATAATTTATATTAGGTTATTAGCCTCCAAGAGAAGAAGTCGGCCAGAAATAATAATATACACTGAACAGACAGATACCTAGAATGAGAAGTCGACCTAGGAAGTTAGCCAGAATTAGTATAAATACAGGAGGCCAGTTCTCATTCTGGCAAGCAGTTTCAGAATTGCAGTGCCCAGTCTTGTGCGCACTGTAGTTGCCTAGTTTCTGCACAGGTTTGGAAGAGAGTTGTCATTGCAACTGTTGCAGCTAGCAGTTATGCTTGGACTATCTCTTGGCTAGGGTTTGAACTATTTGATTAGCTCTTTGTGATGCGCTATCCATGGGGAAATGTGCGCTACCCTTTGTTTGGCTATATAGCCTAGGGTTTGCTTCCAGAGTTATTCTCTGTCAAGGTTAAGGTGCTCGGAGGGTGGCTTCGGCCTATGGTTGGGAGACAAGGGTACTATCAATGGTAAAACAAGCACACATATTTCATATTCTAACAAGTTATGGGCCCACACCTCCTTCATTCAGTCTAAACGTTGGAAGGAAACATAGCCACTAGGATATTGAGCTCACTAAAGAACTGTCACTAGGGTTACTAGAAGAAGTCGCATCCAAGACACTGCCGCTAGGGTTACTAGCAGGAGCAGTTGCAGAAACCCTAATCCTCTTGTTGAGGCACCTTAAGTGAAGGGATTGACCTAATCTCCAAACAGATCAGTGTGCCCTAGCCTAGCGCATCTCCCAGTACTCTCAGCAAGCCAAGACGTCAAGTTTGAGTTTGTGGTCAAATCTAAGGTTTGACCAAGTAAAAGCAGCCATGACTTACTCTATGAAGTCAGAGAACAAGTTAGATGGAGCTTCTAACTTCAAAGCATGGAAGACAATGATTGATCTCATCNACCTAATCTCCAAACAGATCAGTGTGCCCTAGCCTAGCGCATCTCCCAGTACTCTCAGCAAGCCAAGACGTCAAGTTTGAGTTTGTGGTCAAATCTAAGGTTTGACCAAGTAAAAGCAACCATGACTTACTCTATGAAGTCAGAGAACAAGTTAGATGGAGCTTCTAACTTCAAAGCATGGAAGACAATGATTGATCTCATCCTTGCCAAGAATAAAGTGTTGGATATCGTGAAAGGAAAGATCGTGAAACCAAAGTCTGAAGAAGGGAAAGAGAAGGAACCACAGAACGTTGCAACTATGGAGAAGTTCAAAGACAATGACATCAATGCCATGAGTATCATAGTGGATTCTATCAAAGACCACTTGATATCCTACATCTCCCATCTTGACTCATCGAAGAAGATGTATGATGCCCTAACAAACCTCTACTCAGTCAGAAACATTGGACAAGTAATGAGTCTGAAGAATGAGCTCCGTGACATGAAGATGAATGATGATGACAACATAAAATCATATTTTGTGAGAATCTCTCAGTTAAGAGATCAACTACAAGCTATTGAAGAGATCATCTCAGAGAAGGAATTGGTAAACATAGTACTCAATGGTCTTCCCAAGACGTGGGATGCATTTGCTGCAAGCATGAACACAAGGAAGGNTTTGTGCTTAAGAAGAATCAAGGATCAGTGCAAAAGCACAATCCCAAAATAAGTACGATGATCAAGCCTTCACAACAAGATTCAAGAATTTCAGGAACAAAAGGAAGTTTGGTTCAAGGAGGAAGCCAAATCAAGAGAAAGACATTTTAGAAATACAATGCTTCAACTGTCGAAAGTATGGTCACTACAAGAATCATTGTTCTGAGCTAAGGAAAAGGAAGGATTAACACGAAGCATCAATTGCCGAAGAAAAGGAACCTACAAAGAAGACTAAGCAGGATGAAAGAGACTTATTCTTCTAAAGGTAACAATACTCTTCTTATTTCTTGTACATATCTTGTATATCCATCTCCTGGAAGATAATGTGTTCCAAGAAGAACTATACCTATGAAAGAACAACAAGATAAGGATGAATATCATTAGATAATACATATGAAAGGATGAAATACAAATCATGTGGAAGCTACTACAAGATAAGCCGAATCAATCATGAAGAGACTTAGAAGTCAGCAATCAAGAGGAATTGGAGAAAGACTTATGACGTTTTGTAAAAGACAACAAGACGGAAGCGTCGACTCTGTTAGACAAGAGAGCCAATTATATATTGCAGAAGACAATAAGGATGCAGATGGAAAAGTGGACTCTGTTAGACTGAGGGAGCCGATTATATGCACTCATACATGAAGCAAGGATTAGGAGGGAGCTAATCCTATGATCCATTGAAGATGATGAAGTATATATCCATGATAGCAGCCATAAAAGACGGTACATATTCTTCAAAGAGAAGCCTTAAAGTATCCCTGGTTGTCCATCCACATCCGTGATCATATGATGGAATCTTTAGGGCATGGAATCTATAAGAAACTCCATGGACCCGAGAACTAAAGAAACACATGAAGATTCCAAGAAAGAAAGAGAAGACAGAACAACCAGTCATTGTATCAAGAATCACAAGATTGTCGGCCTGATATAAACTCAATAAAAACAATCAAACAGAGGAACTGAAAGTCGTGATGAAGAACAGTGTATGGAAGAAAGCATTGAGATATCCAAAACTAGAGGTTCTCCCAGATGGAGGGAGAAGACTATGATGATTATTTGTTCTAGTAAACCAGACTTATCTCTACATGAGTCATTATATCATCTGCAACATCCATAAGTTGGAGTTCTACATCAGATGAATGTGAAGAATATTCTCCAGAGAAATTGAATAAAAAGCGTATGAAGAAGCAATCTCAAGACTTTGAGGCATACCAGAAAGAGACCCTTGAATGCAGATAGAAGAATATAACTTGGTGGAGAACCTCCAATGCACAGCAGAAGCGTGGTGAAGATTTCCTATAACATCAAGATGATTACTCAGTAGATCAGATCTCATGATGACAGAAGAAGTGCCACATGGATATGTTCCAGTTTTCCAACAATGATATACTCTATTGTTCAAAGCTACATGAAGCCTTCACAGAAAATCAGTGTTCCAGACTAAAGTACATTTGAAATCAAGCATTACATTATCAGTGATGAAGTCCAGAAAGGAGAAAGTGGTTCTCCAATACATATCTCCACAAATGAGCAGACATTTTGGTAAAAGATGAAAGAGTTTGTGTACTCAAGTTGGAGCTCGTAAAGACGACTTCCTTATTGAAAAAGGAAGAGATGACTCCTAGGTTGGGAGGGAGCACTAAAATATTATTGAAGACATTCATTGAAAAATAGTCCAGCTTGGACAGATTCTTTCCTGTTCGGAAAGTAGATTGAGATTTCTGACAGACAACGATTTCCCATTGTGGTTAACATGGGAAATGGTCCAGATTGTTGATGTATCATAGACAGTGACTTCCCATTGTGGTTAACATGGGAAGTGGTCTAGGGAAGTCTCTCTTCTTGAGGGTTACTCAAGAAGACTGGTCCGCCTCGCTGGACAATGATTTCTCATTGTGGTTAACATGAGGAATGTTTTGTTTTGGAGGTTGATACAGGACAGTCTTTTCCTCTTGTGGTTAACAGAGGAACTTGTTCGGACAGTCATTCCTTAGGGTTTATACATTCTCTCCAAGGTGCACTTTGATTAGTGTAGGAGAAATGGCCTAGGGTGGGGAATGGTCCAGGCTCAGCAATCAAGGACAGGCATTCCTTAGGGTTTATACATTCTCTCCAGGGTGCACTTTGATTAGTGTAGAAAGAATGGCCCAGGGTGAGGAATGGTCCAGGTTCATAAGACAGGACAATTATTCTTCCTTGCTTGAGAAGAATAGTCCATATATCTCATTGTTCTACTCCGAGGGCAGATATTCTTTCATATCTCACAGATGGAGTGAAAGATTGGCCCAAATGATTCAGTTTATATCATAACATTGTTTCTGTGTA
This sequence comes from Picea mariana, assembly GCA_032191745.1. Classification (NCBI taxonomy): domain Eukaryota; kingdom Viridiplantae; phylum Streptophyta; class Pinopsida; order Pinales; family Pinaceae; genus Picea; species Picea mariana. Next base: position 71,719 of record JASDQU010011849.1, on the reverse strand, counting down.
GGTTGATATCAGATGATTGTTATGAAGACTATATGACAGTAGATATATACTACTGTGGTGGATGTGTTCCACTGTTCGTGACTATACGTTGTTGATCAAGTACTTGTGTGTTACTTGGTGTGGTAGTGTACCACTGGATTGTAGTAGTACATAACTACAATCCAGTGG
>JASDQU010011849.1:46079-62505 GCA_032191745.1 Picea mariana | reverse complement strand
CTTCTCATCATCTTATCCTGTAGTGCTCTTCTTCTCAATTCCGATGAGCTATTACACTAAGAGGTTTCTCCAAGTAATATGCCCATTATGACCTTCTTAGTGAAATTAATTAAGATATGACCCAAAATAACTCAAAATTACGGAAATCGTCGGAATGCAACGAAACCAAAACCAAGTTGTGCGGAATGGATCCTGATGATGAACGATACAAGTCAGGCCCAATAAAACCCCTCAATATCTCCCGAACTCTCTGTCACCCCTATCTGGCTACTCTAGTAGGCATAGCACTCTGTAAAGTTATAATGTCCCAAAATGGGGACATTACAGTCCTCCCTGCAGGAATATTGCTTGTCCTCAAGCAATAACTGAATCCAACTACATATGATATCGGGGTCCCATATCCACCTATGTGACACAAGGTAGACTCCCCTCAAGATGTGGTATCTCCAAGTGCTCACCACGCATGACACCCACATGCTCCTGATGAGTAGAATGATCAATGGCCAAGGAATCTCAGTCAACTACCTGAGTAACCACTCTACTCGAAACTCAAATCCATCAAACACTGAAATACCAAGCACTCCAATCCCTGGATCCCATATCAAAATGTCAACTACAATGCCCTATGGAGTATAGTTCTGTAACATATCAACACCATGAGTCTCTTGCAAATAACACATGGCCTCAACCCGAAATGGGTCTATCCTACGAAACCATACCAAACTCAACACGACCCCCACCGACTGAACATGTTGCTGCCATAGTGAGGTACCACAAGACCTCGACAAATCACCAGTTAGTGACATGCTCTCCCCAATACTGAAACTTAATGAAAAATCAAAGTGACTCCCCCCTGCAAACGTCCACTCTTCTCCATCAGACAATGAAATGTTCGGTCCTGTAATCCCAGGGTCTCATGCTAGTCTCTGACAGGGACCATCATGTCGATGTTGCTCTACTCTGATCATGACTGTCTGCTCAAAGTATCCATACTGGACCCTACACTCTTGGATCCTCATAAGATGAAACAAACTATTGACCAAATGGACTCCCAGATCCCATGTCAAATTTGGAAGTTCATCACTTCCAATCCCCACTAATTGTTGGTGTGCCCTACTGGTAACTGTCGAAAGCACTCCACCTTCATCCCAATGAGAGTCTGAATATGTAGCAACCTCTGAGATATCCTCTGTCCCATGGCCTAGGATACTCCCCATCACGCCCATGGCCTCAACTATCTACCCCTGATGATCCACCCCTATCCTGATGAATGCAATCAAGACACTCCTATCAAGTGGTCTCGACCTACCAACTCTCCATGTCCCCTACCACTGTCTAGCTCCCCTTGTGTTGTTGTCAATGATGAAAGTATCGGGAAAGGCTATCATAAATATCTGCAACCAACTGTAGGACTTGAAAGTATCATATGCTTTGGTCAATCCAAACGACTTAACCAAAATCTTGCCCATCGGCACCCATGGTAAATAATCGCCTGTACTCATCACTGAACACCAACCATTGGGTATTATTATCCCCACTTTTTAGGGATAACTAGGAGATCATGTCTCAAGGCCCACAGGTCCTAGACATGGAGTACCGAGAACAGGATTGACCTAAGCATGGCCCTGGAGGGCCCACCTTTTCTTCTTCCATTGTCTTTGTCTTGTCAGCAGCAACAGCATCCATCACCATTGACTTGGTTCTGTATCAGAAGAGGTTCTTGCTCCATGAGGTAATTGGTCCAGGTATCATGGTATGTGTCACTTTTGATCATTGAAACCTTTAAATATATGCATCTGATTCCTTTTATCTCTAACAACTGCTTGGATCTTACATTTTCCCACTTGACCATGTTTGGGGGGATTGACAAGGTGCCCTAGCAAGCCTGTGTCACCACGCCAAGGCAGTGTCCCCTGATTAGCTCTTGAACAAAAAAAGCAAATAAATGAATAAAAACAATACAAAGAATAAAGGCAAGAATGGGCTTGGAAAAAATGCATCCATGACAGGGACAACTCGCCTTCTACAAAGGCACCCGCAGGTAACACTTTGCATGCTTGGCCCTTACTGCACCCACATGCTTGGACATCCCCTAACCACATCAGCCACTTACATGGCTTGGATGAGGTCTTACTAGGAACTTTCATTTTTCTGTGGACACTAGCCCAATAGGACACCTTGTCCTTTTCCCCAGACTTGTCTTGCAGGCTTGTGTAACGTCTTTAAGCTATTGACTGATGTATTAGGGATTTTATGCATGTGTTTAATAATATTAATGATGAAATGTGATTGACATTGCTATGATCCCTGTGACTGATGAGCCCATGGAGGGCGTAGCTTTTGATGTGCAGGACCATACCCAACGGACAGGTACCATTTAGACTGGTACACGTGGGGAGATGATCAGTTCAGACCTCCTTGGGGCTGAAGAGCCCACCAGATGGATGCTGAAACCCCATCAGGGGGCAGAGACAGAGTAGAGGGTGAGCAGAGACTTTGCACTGGAGAAGAAGAGGACGTTCCACTAGAGGCACCCAGGCACAGCTGGAACTAGGGGGATTGGCCCATTTTCAGTAGGACGCTGGCTCTAGATGGCCCAGGACATCACCAGGAGGCTTATGACGTCATCATGAGCGTGTTGGTAGATGGACAGGGCAGTTGGCACGTGTGGCAGCTTGGAGGAGCCCAAGGAGGGCTAACGTCTCACTTCGAGAGGCTGCATTTGCCCTATTAGGGGCTAACGTCACCCTACAAAGGGGTGACGTCTTACCTTTCTGCTTGATTAGGGTTTTTACTTAGCATTTAATGTAAAAACAATATTATTTTGATATTATGGCCTTGTCGGCCTTTTTATGACCTAAAAAGTAAATTAGGTCATTGATACAGTATATATTGAGAATTTTGATCCTCATTTTATCATGATCACTCATTCACTCCATAAGGAGGTCTGAAATTTGCGCCCTATCTTGGGTATTTGGTTGATTTAAGGAAGGCGCACTTGTTGAAGGAAGACTTTTTGGCATTTTATGGTGTTTCTCTTGAAGGAAGGTGTTACAACTAGGGTTTGCATGGTTATTTCTTGATGAATTGTAAGTATTTTTCTGCAAAACTTCTTGAATGAATGGTTGTAGTTCAATTTCTTGCATGTTGTTTATGATTATTGCTGAACAAAAACCCTAGGGGACAAGCACACAAGTAGGTCATTGTCTAATGTCCGCTGATAGAGAAACTTTCAGCCATTGAAGGAGAAAAAGAGAGCCTAGCCGTAGCTACACTCCTTTTTCTTCCTCCCTTTTGCTAGTCGTACCATTTAGAATTCAAGAGGGAGAAGACGTCCCAGGCCTAGGTTATCTACACTTAGGGTCGTTTTTCTTCTAGAGTTTGATGATAGAGCCTTGCTGTAGCAACACTCTCCCTCACCAGACTCTCTTGTCTTGATTTTATCCTTTATGAAGGAGGAGAGAGCATGAGGCTTTTCTATAGCAACACCGAAGTGAGCCTCTCTCCCCTAGGGTTTTGATTCTGAGGCCCTGCCATAGCAGCACTTCAGAACTCTTCCCGCTAGTCCTTAACCTTCCTCCTTCAACCCTTGCGTCCTTCATTTTTTGACTCCATTTTACCCTAAGGCATTGATCCAAAGTCCTCCAACGTTGAAGTGAAGTTGATCAAACAACTCTCTAAGTTCTTTGAATTTCAAACCCTAATCTACTAACCCCAAGTTCCTGACGTCATCATTGGATATTTCATCTTTAATGCAGCAACGTTTTACTTTATGAGCAATTGAATGGTGGTTTAAAGCATTTATTAAATGAAGTGTTGATTGGTTACATTCAATGCCACATCGTTCCAATATTTATTGGTGAAGTGTTATATCTTTTCATTTGCTATTGATAAACATTGACTTCGTCAACACTTATTGCTACATTGCTCATATATTTATCAGACAGACTTATGAWGTACTAACCCATTGAAATATAGCTTGCATATATCAATTTGTTGTTGCTTTGTTCTAGGCAGGTGTTCTTCATTGGGGATTTACTTTATTATTGGCATTTTAGCCGGTATTATCTGTTTGGTGGTGACTTGTGAAGAGGGAAATCTTATCTTCGTCCTATTAGCCTTTGCCTCTTCAAAACCACAGGTCACCGAGGACGTCTCCCCTAGACTTAACCTCCCTAAAGAGAAAGAACCTCCCCATCGTGGTGACATTAGGTGGGATAGGTTCTTGTTACGGCAGTTTGGCCTTCCATCTTATAGCCTTTTCTCCTAGCTACAAACTGTGTGATGACATTTTGGCGCCGTTGTCGAGGAACACTGAGTCAATTCTCCTCAAAACAACAAACCTTTCCGGTAAGCCTTGCCTCAGAGCCTTATCTTACAAGCTTACCTGGCGACTCCACTAGGGTGTTTTCCCTTATCCTTTGATAGTTTCAGGCAAATTATCTGGTGACTCCACTAAATTTTCCAAGGTGCCACCTTACTCTCAAAATCTGTGATATTTCCAAGTTATGGAATCATGGCACACTGGGATCAGATGTATCCAACTATTGATTTCAAAAGTTTTCAAGGATACCCAAATTACTTTGATACAAAATGGCTGAACAATTCTCCAAGATTCTTTGGCCTCCCAACTCCTCATATTGTAAATTTTTTGGATTATATGAGCGAAACAAAATTGGGAGGAGAGAATGCTATTATAAAATTGTTCTTACTCACTCTGCCATCCTACTTACAAGATCGTTTTAAGAGTTGTTGCAAGGACAGGGGTATATCATCTTTCATACACCTGATCAGTAGGTTTATAAACCTTACTAAGCCACATTGCCAAACGTATGAAGATGTCCTTCAAAGTTCAAAACCTCATGGTAGCCTTAGACGACAAAGGATTCACCACTGAGATTGTAGAAGATCTCGGGAAAGCATATCATTATCAATACCAAGAATCTTCTGATATAAAAGACGAGGTTTATGAAGACCATTATCAACCCCTTGAAGAGGAGCAAGACCTCTCCCATAATCCAATAGAATGCAGTGAAGATGTAACTAGAAAGGCGGATTATGAGGATGAAGCACCAGTAACTGCTCCTCCATCCGACAAAGCTCTCCAAGATCATATTCCATCTGCAAAAAAAGAAGAGAATGAGGTAAGTTATTTTCCTCTCGAAATTTTTGATGATACCTTATTCTATGACTCAAACAGTGATGAAAAAATGGAGCCCTCGAACAAACTAGAAGATGATGAAGCTCCTACACGGGAGGAAGCGAGCAAGGTGAGTTACTTCCCTTTCCAAATTTTGAATGATTCTCTATTTTATGATGTGGAAGGTGAAGTAGTTTCAGATGTTTTAACCCCTTCATGTTATGATGAAGATAATGACTTTGTTCATAATTTTGATGAATTCATACATGTCGAGAAACATAGATGGGATATGATTGGATATGATGCCAATCCCATGTACGACATTGATGGTCCTTTCCAAAAGTTGCCTTTGCATTTATCACATGAAGTTACTAATGATTTTGACATTTGGCAACAAGAACCTGACTCTATTAAGACACCCAAGGATGACTTGATGCTACGCTCTCCGATTAATTTTCAGTCATACCTTGAGGACTTTGATGACTATCCATCTGAGCACTTAAATTTATCCTATGAAGAAAGTTATCAACCAACATTATGCTCAGATATTGATAAAAATGAGGAAGTTACTTCCTTGAAGCAGGATGCATGTGATAAGATTTTCCACCCCCCTTTGATCACTTTACCTTGCTATGTCACTGAAGGTGTGGTTGGGAAAAATGTCCCTTATCCCAAGTCTCCTATAAGGCAAAACCTCATTTTGGATTTTAGGGAAAAGTTGAGTGCCTCAAGAAGAAGCTTATTATCACAGTTTTCCAGCCTCCCCTTTAGGAATGGTCAGTCATCCTTTCAGTTTTTGCTAATCCCTTCTCAGGCCTCAAGTTGTGAAGACGTCCAAGGTAGCCAGCATTCAGATTCCTCGAGTCAGTCTCCTGAACCTTTGACTTTTCACAATCCATTCCTGAGATGGATTGAGCACTCTCCTGAGATTATGTATTGGGATCACTTTTTCCCTCCCACCCGCCTCCATGAGTCAGACTTTGAGATTTCTGATGATATGATATATATTCTAACCCATGACATTTTTGTGCTTGATTTATCACTATTTTGGTTTATGATGAAGCACAAAGGCAGGTATCGAGGAACGTTGCTGGATTGGCTTCACTGGTTGTTTGACTACACCCAACATTCCAGCCAATAGGTAAGTACAGGTAAGAAGTTCGCTTTCATCTTCTTACTCATTGATTGTTTTATTTTAGTATATATATCTATGTATGTTGGGGTGGCATTACCACCCCAATTTTGTTATTGATACTTCTATCGAGATTGAGCAGGTCTACAGGTTATGCCAGAGATGTTGAGGTTCTCATGCACTCTATGGTGAGCACATGTCCCCGAGTTGGAGCCAGATGTTATCCCCACTTTTTAGGGATAACTAGGAGATCATGTCTCGAGGCCCACAGGTCCTAGACATGGAGTACCGAGAGCAGGATTGACCTAAGCATGGGCCCTCCAGGGCCATGCTTAGGNATGCCAGAGATGTTGAGGTTCTCATGCACTCTATGGTGAGCACATGTCCCCGAGTTGGAGCCAGATGTTATCCCCACTTTTTAGGGATAACTAGGAGATCATGTCTCGAGGCCCACAGGTCCTAGACATGGAGTACCGAGAGCAGGATTGACCTAAGCATGGCCCTGGAGGGCCCAGCCTTTTCTTCTTCCATCAGATTTGTCTTGTCAACAGCAGCAGCCTCCATCGCCATCAGCTTGGTCCTGTATCAGAAGAGGTTCTTGCTCCATGAGGTAATTGGTCCAAGTATCATGGTATGTGTCACTTTTGATCATTGAAACCTTTAAATATATGCATCTGATTCCTTTTATCTCTAACAACTGCTTGGATCTTACATTAGCCCACTTGACCATGCTTGGGGAAATTTATAGGGTGCCCTAGCAAGCCTGTGCCCATAGGTCTTGGTTTGCCACTGGGGGAATTTCTAAAAAACCATCGTCTGCTCCCATCATAGCACCACTGTTTCATCTTATCTCCTGCTCATTTATCCCATTCCCCTTGTCTGGGCATTGGGTTGACCTATTTGTAAGATTGCACCTTATCTCATGGGAAGAAGGGGCTAAAGGCCCAGAAGGTAAAAGCGGCTGGTAAAAGACAAAAGCCTAAAAAATGAAACCTCGAGATGCTTCGCCCAGGGATCCCCAAGAAAGCAATAAAAGGCCTTGTTGTCGTCCTAATACACACTTGCAAACGTGAGCAAAGTCTAGCTCACTTAGTGTGTCCTTGGAGGCACAATGCCTAGGTTCACAGTCCACACTGTCACCTTGACTGGAACCTCCTCCTTCTAGGCTTACTCCTAGGGAAGCCAAGGGGGGTAGACCCTAGTTACTAGATATGATTTAACTTTGAAGTTCTAGGAGTTGGTTTTAATTTGTTAAACGTTTAAGGGGGGAACTAACCTATGATGCTAAGGTAGCAAATGCAAAGTGCAAGATTAATTATGACAAGCAAGCCCTTCCCTAAGTCAACTAAGACTAGTGCCTAAATGTTGGGCAAGGGGTCAACTAAGTTTTGAGGGGGGTTCAATTACAAAAGATTACAACTGAAATTAGATTACAATTATCCCACAACAAAGATACAAATACTTACACAAAGAATGAGAAATGGTACAACAATTATACAAGAGATACACAAGATACAAATAGACAAGATTTAAAAGGATGTCAAAATGTGAGAGTTAAGAGATAATCAAAGTTAAGACCAATCACATAAGGCCAAGCATGCCCCAATAGCACTTACTCTATTGGATTGCTTTTCAATGGCAACCACTAAAGCACTCAAGATTCAAGAAGATGATGCCTCTCAAATGGGATACTCAGATTCTTATTGAATCACACCACANCACAAAGAATGAGAAATGGTACAACAATTATACAAGAGATACACAAGATACAAATAGACAAGATTTAAAAGGATGTCAAAATGTGAGAGTTAAGAGATAATCAAAGTTAAGACCAATCACATAAGGCCAAGCATGCCCCAATAGCACTTACTCTATTGGACTGCTTTTCAATGGCAACCACTAAAGCACTCAAGATTCAAGAAGATGATGCCTCTCAAATGGGATACTCAGATTCTTATTGAATCACACCACAAGAGCATAAAATAAAAATGTAAATACTTGGAAACTAAATGCTCAAGAAATAAAACACTTAGACATTCAAACCACAAGATTGCATGTAAGATTGATGAAAATTAAAGTACTTGCAAGATAGACTTCTAAACAATCATCCAAAGATACCCAATAATAAAGATTGTCTAGGAGACTAAGTGGTTGGGAGTTGTTTAAAGATTATATCAATTTTATTTGCCCTCCCTCTAACTAAGTGTTTGAACCTTAAACCTCCTCCTCCTATTGCCAAATGGTTGTTGGCTGCTCAAGATAGTAAGGCAACGAGGCCCACCCTAGCTTTCACGGTCAGCCCTGACAGTAAGAGTACTTCTCGCAGAGAACACACACCTGGTGCGCCACGGGGCAGTCCCTTGCCACTACCCTCCGCTGTTTTCCTCACACCCGTTTTAGATAGTGAAGATGGTGGAATTAGGTTGTCCTAGTTGGTCTAAAAAGTTATTACGACTTATGGGTAAGTCTTAAGGTGTGTTGTGAGTGTTTTAGATGATTTTTAGGTGCCCAAAAACAGTGATTTATGCTCAAAACCGAAACTTAAAATTGACTGCAGTGAATGTGTTATAACTTAGGAAATGGAAAACTAACACCACATCTAAAGCATGAATTGAAAGCTGAAAGGATACATATCATTCATTTAACCATGTCATTCACCATTCAATGTGTAAACTTGAAAGAAAGATGTAAAGTGAAGACAAGAATAGCTTGCCAATTATAACAGAAAATTACTTTAGATTTTATCACTTAGCCACACAAATTATCCCATGAGAAGCTTGCTGAAAATGGAAGTGCTTGTTGAAAAGAAAAACTAGATCCTACACCATTCACATATCCATGAGTGCCTTTGCAAAAATAAATGAAAACTTGAAATCTTGAGAGATATGTTTGCCAAAGAATGAATCACCACTTGAACATAAATATGTGTTGCATTTAGATGTGCTATTACTTAGATCATAGTGAAACTCAAAGCATGTAAACGAAACTATGCATCTAAGACTTGAACTAAGATTAACATATGTGTGAAATCTAACTCTAGAATATTTTAAACATGTATGCAAGAGAAATCATTCACATATTACCATCCTAGCCATACGATATTGGGGGTTACTCTCCCAAGGTGTAGGCAAGTTAAACTTTAAACAAAACTTGAAATGTAAATGAGCAAACCACTCATAATGGCACAAGGTGGAGGCAAGCCTACCAATGTTGTGCCAAAGAGGGTTGGAAAATAAAAACTTAAATAAAATATAAAATCTAGCCCAACGATTTTGGGAGGTTGGCTTTGCCAATCACTCTCCCAAGGTGTAGGCAACTAAAACTTGCTGAAATGAAATACAAGAAGCAAAAAGATACAAGAGAATGCAAGCCTCAAGGGAACTTCCCGGGGGCTTGCTACAATGATAGAGAAAGAAAAGAAAAAGAAGGGCAAATTTACCCAACTATTGTGGCAGCTTTTGTAGTGTTGTATGGATGAACTTGAGCAGCATATCCCCTTGTTTCTGGTAAGAACCTATAAAAACCAGCAAGCAAAAGTTTGTTGGAAATGTTGCACAACACAACAAAGTTAAAAAAAAATTATGTTTTTTATGCAAAATTTTTTCACATAAAATCTCCAAGTGAAAAATGAAAATATATGACCTATCTAAGATGGTTATTAAACTGAAATATATGATGAAATGAAACAGAAATATAGGACTAAACAAACTAGGAGTTTAAGTAGAGGTTGAGGGAAGACTCCTTCTTGAGGATTTCCCAACAATCCCTTGAAATAAACCTGCAAAACTTGAGACAAAAGTGAGCATAGAATAGATAATGTGTATGGATAAGTTAACTACTTGAAATATTTCTAAGAAACTAGCTACCCAACACAAATAAATCAGCAAGACTACTCTTTGCTAATCTACCCAAATAAAATACTTCATTCAAGATCTATTCAACACAACCCAAATGAACTCAAATACCACAATATCACCTCATGTGAAGAATGCAACAAGAATACTCTTGGTGATGCAAAAATCCTCCAAAGTTTTATTAATCCAAGTGAGAGTGTTGCAGCAACAAGTTGCTCCAAGACTCTCAAGAGCATATGAGTGAAATGGCAAGATCGCAAGAGCAAGAGAATGGGATGAAATTCCAGTATAGTAACACTAGCTCAAAGAATGGTAAGTGAAAGAGTGAGAAGAGGTTCCTTTTATAGCTCAAGAGGCAAGGTGAAGGCACTTGGATGAGCTCCAAGTGTCAAAACCCAAGCAAACATGTGAATCTCAAGGAGGGGGGTGCACCACTTCTAGGGTTTTGGCATGAGAGAGTGTATGGATGAGTGAGGTGGAGTGTGGGGACCACTAAAGGGTGATGTGGTAGGCTAGAAAGGGCGCACTAGTGATGGAAGGGGCCCATACACCATTTAAGTGAAGTTTGATAAGGTTTATGGGTGAAGGGGGGCGCAAATCCCCTAGGGGGCGTGGGTGTTTAGTTGAGTGGATGAGTTAGGGGGTGTAAAAAGGTTGTAAGGTAGGTTGGGTAGGCTAGGGATGTCTTTTCTTGCCTTTTGCCATCTTAACATTTACCCATTAACTCAAAAATTACAAAATTTTGACATTTCGGCAATGTCACTTGGCAATTAAAATTGTTGTTTTAATTGACTGACACTCTGGGTGGACAAATGCATAGCAAAACTTGTCCGACTGAATTGAAGCTTGGTCCATAGGTGTAGGGGGTGCCTTTCCATTTCTTTTGAGCACAAAAACCCCTATCAAAAACCCAAGCACCTAGTTTTTACAATAATTGCTCAAAAACATTTAATTAATTAAATAATTAAAATCCCAACCTTAGGAAAATTAATTAAATTTAATTAATTAAAAAAAACGTATCTAGACTCGACGAAATTCCGCGAAACTTTCTACAATGTCTAACATGGTCATTTACATCATTCCTAAACAATAACTACCAGAGGATGAGACCATTAAAACGTCGTTCACCACTTTGGAGGAATTATTGCAAGTGTGAGGGAAAAACTCATGGGAAATCAACCAGGCTGAAAAGCCCAGTTGACAACCTGAGGATAAAAAACCCTCAGTGAAAAGAACTCTCTCAATGAAAACATCCCAAGGTACTTGACCTAACTATGATCCATGCAGACCTATTACATTATTAACCCACGCAGGGGTGCGAAAATTTCGTTTACAAAATTTTGTGCTGAAGGCATAAAATGCCCAATAGAACCAACCTGTCTTCAACATACTTGCATCTGATGATGCATACCTTCATGGCACATGGAGTTGACCCCCTAGTTGAATAGGCGGTCAACAGGCCTCTCAGCAAGAAACAAGAGGGACCCGGAAAATAACAAACAAGACCTAGTCAGAGGATAGGGGGTCTCATCACGAGTCAGCCTATTAGGTTCATGGGTACCTAACAGTATGACATTGCCACCATCTGGTTAACACGCCAGGGCAGTGACCTTTGGTTGCATGGCCAAGGGAAAGGGGGTCTCATCACGAGCCAGCCTTCTCATCTCTGTGAAAGTACTTGTGGGTAACACTGTCAGCTCTAGTCACCATGCCAAGGCAGTGTCCTCTGGTTATCCCTTGAATAAAAAGAAAAAGAAAATAAAAGAATAAAGCAAGAAAAAGAATAAAAGCAAGAACGGGCTTGGAAAAAATGCATCCATGACAGGTTCATCTCGCCTTCTGCAAAGGCACCCACAGATAACATTATGCATCCTTGGCCCTCATTGCACCCACATGTCTGGACATCCCCTAGCCACATCACCTCACTTACATGGCTTGGATGAAATCTTCCTGGAAACTTTCCTTTTCTTGTGGATACTAGCCCAATAGGACGTCTTGTCTTTTTCTCCAATCTTATATTGCAGGTTTTTGTAATGTCTTTGAGCTATCGACTGATGTACTAGGGGTTTTATGCATATGTTTAATAATATTGATGATGAGATGTGATTGACATTGCTATGATCCCTGTGACTGATGAGCCTGTTATCGCACAGTTTGTAGCTAGGTCAAACTGGCATAACAGGAACCTATTCCACCCAATGTCACCACGATGGGGAGGTTCTTTCTCTTTAGGGAGGTTAGGCCCAGGGGAGACGTCCCCGGTAACCTAGAGTTTTGAAGAGGCAAAAGTTAAAAGGACAAAGGTAAAGTTCCCCCCTTCACAGGTCACCACCAAAACAGATAGTCCCGGCTAAATAGCCAATAATGAAATGAAGCCCCAAAGAACACCTACCCGGAACAAAGCAACAGCAAACCAATATATGCAAGTTATAATTCAATGGGTTAGTACTTCATAAGACTATCTGATACTAAAATAAGCAATTATGGCAATAAATATTGACGAAGTCAATGTTTATTAATATAGCAATGCAAATAATATCACTTCCTCAATAGATACTAAAATGAGATGGCATTCAATGTAACAAATCAACACAACATCAATTAATGCCTAAATCACCATTCAATTGCTTCTTAAACAAGATGTTGTTGCATAAAGATGAGATATTCAAGTATGACATCAACAACTTTAGGGTTAGTAGTTAGTTAGGGTTTCAATTTAGAAAAGAGTTTGAGAGTTTGTTTGATCACTTTCACTTCAACGCTGGAGGTCTAAGATCAGTGCATTCAGGCTTATGGAGTCAATTTAATAGAGGACGCAAGGGTTGAAGGAGGATGGCTAAGGACTAGAAAGAAAAGTTCTGAAGTGCTGCTATGGCAGGGCCCCAGAATCAGATCCCTAAGGGAGAGAGGCTCACTCCGGTGTTGCTAAAGCAAGGCCTCATGCTCTCTCCTCCTTCCTTAGGTTAACTTGGCAAAAACGGTCTAGTGAGGGAGAGTGTTGCTACAGCAAGGTTCTATCACTAAACCCTAGAAGAAGGACGGCCCTACGTGTAGATAACCTAGGCTTGGGACGTCTCCTCCTTCTTGACTTCTGGAAAGTACGGCTAGGTCAAGGAGAAGAAGAAATGAGAGTGTAGCTATGGCTAGGCTCTTTCTTCCTTCTTCAATGGCTGAAAATTTCTCTTTTAGGGGACATGAGAAGGACCTACTTGTGTGCTTGTCACCTAGGGTTTTGATTCAGCAAATTTAAATATACATGTAAGAAAATAAGACTACAACCATTCAATCAATAAGTTTTGCAGAAAAATACTTACAATTCATCAAGAAATAACCATGCAAACCCTAGTTGTAACACCTTCCTTAAAGAGAAAAACCATAAAATGCCAAGAAATGCCTTCCTTCAACAAGTGCGCCTCACTAAACCAGCAAGAATACCCAAGTAGGGCGCTAAAATCAGACCTCACTAATGAGTGAGTGATGTGTTATGATAAAATGAGGCTAAAACTCCTCAATATATACTGTATCAATGACCTTAATTAACTTTTAGGTCATAAAAAGGTCGACAAGGCCATAATACTGTTTTTTTACATTAAATTGTCAAATTAAAACCCTAACTGAGCTGCAAAAAAGGTAAAAGCCCCTTCAAGGGAGGCGCTAGCCCCTTCAAGGGAGGTGCTAGCCCCTTCTAGGGAAAATGAGACATCCAAGAGCAAAACGTTAGCCCCTAGGGGCCTCTCCAACATGCCACACGTGCCACTGCTGCCCAGTCTGCCTCCAAAAATGTCCATGAAGCTGGATGATGGCATGGTGAGGATGGGGACATCCTAAGCCTTCCAAGGCCAACGTTCTACTGAAAAGGGGTCATCCTCCCTAGGCCGGGCTCCACCAAAGTGCCTCTGATGGAACGTCCTCTTCTTCTCCAGTGCAAGACCCTAATCAACCACTGTCCAGTCTCTGCCCCCTGATGGGGTCTCAGCATCCATCTAGTGGACTCTTCAGCCCCATGGAGGTCTAAACTGATCATCTCCCCATGTGTACCGATCCAAATGGTACCTGTCCGTCGGGCATGATCCTGCACATCAAAGGCTACGCCCTCCATGGGCTCATCAGTCACCGAGATCATAGCAATGTTAATCACGTTTCATCATCAATATTATCAAACATATGCATAAGACCCTAACACATCAGTCAATAGCTCAAATACATTACAAAAGCTTACAATACAAGACTGGGGGAAAAGACAAGACATCCTATTGGGCTAGTATCCACAAGAAAGAGGAAGTTTCCAGGAAGGTTTCATCCAAGCCATGTTAGTGAGGTGATATGACTAGGGGATGTCCAGTCATGTGGGTGAAGTGAGAGCCGGGGATGCATGATGTTATCTGTGGGTGCCTTTGTAGAAGGCAAGCTGTACCTGTCATGGATGCAATTTTTTCAAGCCCGTTCTTGCCTTTATTCTTTTCTTTTATTTGTTTTTTCTTCTTCTTTTTCTTTTTATTCAAGGGCTAACCAGAGGACACTACCTTGAAATGGTGACCAGAGCTGACAGTGTTACCCACAAGTACTTTCACATAGATGAGAAGGTTGGCTCGTGATGAGACCCCCTTTCCCTTGGCCATGCAACGAAAGGTCACTGCCCTGGCGTGGTAACCAGATGGTGGCAATGTCATACTGTTAGGTACCCATGAACCTAATAGGTTGGCTCGTGATGAGACCCCCTATCCTCTTGACTAGGTCTTGTTTGTTATTTTCCAGGTCCCTCTTGTTTCTTACTGAGAGGCTTTTTATTGCCTTCTCGGGGATCCCTGGGCGAAGCATCTCGAGGTTTTATTTCTAGGCTTTTATCTTTTACCAGTTGCTTTTACCTTCTGGGACTTTAGCCCCTTCTTCCCACAAGATAAGGTGCAATCCTACAAACAGGTCGACCCAATGCCTGGACAAGGGGAACGGGATAAGGGAGCGGGAGATAAGGTGAAAAAATGGTGCTATGATGGGAGCGGACGATGAATTTTTAGAAATCCCCCGGTGGCAAACCAAAACCTATGGGCACAAGCTTGCTAGGGCACCCTGTCAATCCCCCAGAGCATGGTCAAGTGGGCTAATGTACGATCCAAGCAGTTGTTAGAGATAAAAGGAATCAGATGCATATATTTAAAAGTTTTAATGATCAAAAGTGACACATACCATGATACCTGGACCAATTACCTCATGGAGCAAGAACCTCGTCTTATACAAGACCAAGCCGATGGTGATGGGTGTTGTTGCTGCTGACAAGATAAAGTTGATGGAAGAAGAAAAGGATGGGCCCTCCAGGGCCATGCTCAGGTCACTCCTGCTCTCGGTACTCCATGTCTAGGACCTGTGGGCCTCGAGACATGATCTCCTGGTTATCCCTAAAAATCAGGGATAACAGAGCCCATGGAGGGCGTAGCTTTTGATGTGCAAGACCATGCCCGACGGACAGGTACCATTTGGACCGATACACATGGGGAGATGACCAGTTCGGACCTCCATGGGGCTGAAGAGCCCAGCAGATGGATGTTGAGACCCCATCAGGGGGCAGAGATATGACAGAGCTTGATCAGGGGTTTTGCACCTGAGAAGAAGAGGATGTTCCACCAGAGACACTCCAGCAGGACTAGACCTAGGGGGAATGACCCCTTTTCAGTGGAACACTAGCCTTGGAAGGCTTAGGACGTCCCATCTTCACCATGACGTCATCCAGCTTCATGGACACTTTTGGAGGCAGACTGGGCATCAGTGGCACGTGTGGCATGTTGGAGAGGCCCCTGGGGGGCTAACGTTTTGCTCCTGGATGTCTCATTGGCCCTAGAAAGGGCTAGCGCCTCCCTTGAACGGGATTTTACTCTCTTTTCAGCTCAATTAGGGTTTTAATTTGACAATTTAATGTAAAAACAGTATTATTTTGACATTATGGCCTTGTCGGCCTTGTCGGCCTTTTTATGACCTAAAAGGTAAAATTAGGTCATTGATACACTATATATTGAGGGTTTTCACTCTCATTTTATCATCAGTTATCACTCACTCATTTAGTGAGGTCTGATTTTAGCGCCCTATTGGGGTTTTTGGCTGAACTAAGTGATGCGCACTTGTTGAAGGAGAGATTTTTTGGCATTTATGGTGTTTCTCTTGAAGGAAGGTGTTACAACTAGGGTTTGCATGGTTATTTCTTCATGATTTGTAAGTATTTTTCTGCAAAACTTCTTGATTGAATGGTTGTAGTTTGATTTCTTGCATCTATTTATAAATATTATTGAATCAAAACCCTAGGGGACAAAC
>JASDQU010011849.1:0-19179 GCA_032191745.1 Picea mariana | reverse complement strand
AATTTATAAGCAAATGGATGAAAGTAATGATGGAAAAGGTGAGAGAGATTTTTCCTAACCTTTTCCAACCCTCACATCACCCCCTCACCTAGCCATTAAGCAAAAACGTCACTTTTCCTAGAGTGGTGTGCCTCCCTTCTAGAAAGTCTCCAAAAAGTGAAAAAATAATAAAAAATTTAATGGGAGACTTATTATATCCCTTGATGTGTCTCTCTAGACTCTACAACTCATCATTTAACTTGTCAAAGCCTTGCCAACTCACTCCAACTCATTTTCACTTCATCCATCCATGCCAAAACCCTAACTTACCAAAACCCTAAAAGTGACTTTTCTTTGATGTGTGACACTTGTAACTCATCAAAGAGGGGTAGCTTTTCCTTCCCAAGTATAAATAGAACCCCTCCCTCACTCATTTGACACCATATCTTGAGCTATTGTTATGCTACTGGATTTTCCTTTCATCTCTCGCTCTCTTGTTCATTGTGCTTCCTTCTATTTTGCTCTTGAGAGTGTTGGAGAAACATGTTGCTGCAAGACTCTCCTCTTGAGTAATAGAAAGGATTTGGAGGATTTGAAGAAACAAAGAGTGTTCTTGTTGCTTCTTGCTACTATTGAGGTGATCTTGTTCTATTCTTCTCTCATTCTTGCTTCAAGTTTATAGATCTAAAGTAGAAGCTCCAAACAAAGTATTTTGTTTGGATAGATTTTGTGGTAGTATTATCATAGATCTAGTGAACTGTTTATTTGGGTATTTCAAAGTATTTTGTTTTACCATCTAGATCTACTCACATTCTATCTATTTTTGTAGCTTTTCTCACAACTTTTGCAGGTTTACCTCTAGGGTTTTATTGGGCTAGCCTCAAGGAAGAGTCTACTCTTAAAAACTACCTAAAATTCCATTGCTTTTCAGATATGATTTCTTTGCTCATTCTTTCCATATTTCAGTTTGCTAACAATCATAGATAGGTCACATTAAATCTACTTTTATTGGGATACTTGTATGTGAAAAATTTCTGCATAAAAACATAATTTTTTCTTGACTTGTGGTGTGTTGTGTAGCTGCGCAACATTTCCAGCAATAAATAGCTTGCTGGTTTTTGCAGGTTCTTACCAGGTATAAGGGTTATGCTACTCACTTTCGGTCATACAACACCTCAAAAACTTTTCCATTGATTGGGTAACGAAAACTCACCCTTTCCCTTCTCCTTCTAGCATTTCTAGAGTCTTATTCTTGCTTCCAACCCTCTTTGGCACAACAAAGGTAGGCTTGCCTCCACCTTATGCCATTGTGAGTGGTTTGTTTCTTGCTTTTCTTTTCAAGTCATCTATCTCATGGTTGCCTACACCTTGGGTGAGACATCCCCAATATCGTATGGCTAGATTAATAATGTGTTTATGATTTACTTATGCTCATATGGTTAAAATCTTCTAGAAGTAGATCTCACATTAACATAACTAGTCTTAGCTTAAGCCCATGGAGGCATAAATTCACTTACATGCTTTAAATCTTTCAAGTTTCATTTCTTAGCACATTTTCTTAAAGCAATAACATACATGGTTAAGTGATGATGAGTTAAAGCAATCTTCTCTTTCTTGGCAAGCTGTTCTTGCCCTTTGAAAGCACTCTTTTCTTTCAAGCTTGCAAACATTCTTGGTTAAGTAAATGGTGTAGGAATAACTTGTTCTTTTCAGCAATTCATTATACATGCTATATGTGTTTACATGCTTCATTCTTAAGATTTAAACACATCTTTTGGGCTGATTAAAGTTTCGGGTTTGACACTTTTTCACTATTTTTGGGCAAGTAAAAGTCACTTAAACACTCTCAAACACATCAAAATACTTAGCCCATAGGTATATCAACTTAATAGACTTAATAGGACACCTAAATCCACCATCTTCGCCATCTAAAACGGGGTTTGAGGAAGGCAACGGAAGGTGCTAGGCCGGGGACGGTCTCACGACGCGCGACGTCCTTTCCGGGAGTACTCGGATCTTTAGGGTTGACCTGTGAAGCTAGGGTAGACCTCGTTGCCTCACTTCTAGAGCATCCAACAACCATTTGTTAATTGGGGGAGGAGGATTTTGGTTTGACACTTAGGGTAATAAAATCTTTAAAATCTTTAAGTAACCCTTGATTCACTAAGCATTTAAACAACTTAGCTACATTGGTGCATCTTATGGTTCAATACTTGCAAGCATAACTCTTTTTTCAATCTTACATGCAAGTAACATTTCTTTTGCTTTGTGGAATAATTAACTAAGTGTCATTTTTGAGTATTGTGGAACTTTTGTGCTTTAAAGCTTTCAAATCTTTCGTTAAGTGTTTTTTTTTATGGTGTGATCCCTCAAGAGATAGCGCATCCCATTTGGAGGCATCATCTTGTTGGATTTTGAGTGTTGTGGTTGCCATTGAAAAGTAGTCCAATAGAGTAAGTGCTATTGGGGCATGCTTGGCTTAATGTGTTGATGATATCCATGCTTTGAAATCCTTTATTTCCTGCACATTAAAACACATGGTTAACTTGCCTCTTTGTATCTTTATATTTTGTAGTTCTTAGATATTCTTGTTGTATCTATTGTATCATCTATTCATCTTGTATCTAATTGTGGATTTGTATCTAACATTGTTGTGAAGTAATTGTAATCATTGTTTTATTTGTAAATCTTTTATAATCAAACTCCCTCAAACATTAGTCGACCCCTTTGCCCAACCTTAGGTACTAGTCTTAGTTGACTTAGGGAAGGGTTTGTTTGACATAAGTAAATCTTGCATCTTGCATTGCTGCCTTTGCATCCTAGGTTAGTCTTCCCCCCAACCTTGTAACTAATTAAAACCAACTCCTAGAACATAACGTTAATCATATCTAGCAACTAGGGTCTACCCCCCTTGGCTTTCCTAGGAGTAAGCCTAGACGGAAGAGGTTCAAGCCAAAGTGACAGCGTGGGCTTTGAACCTAGGCATTGTGCCTCCAAGGACACACTAAGTGAGCAGGACTTAGCTCACGTTAGCAAGTGTGTATAAGGACGATAACACCACCATTCCAACTCCAAATGGTTCCATGTTTAGATTAAACAGGGAGTTGGAAAGAAAGTACCATGTTGAAGATCCTAGGAATCCCACAAATGAGCTTGTGTATCGTGAAATAGAGATGGGATGTTATGAGATTGAGTCTAACTCTCTAGCATCTACCAAGATGGAACTTAAAGATGAATCCCCAAATATTTGTAGTGTTTGGGACACCATGGATTCTTTTGATGGTCTTTTTCTTGAGGAAGATTGAGATAGAATGAATAATGATATGACTCCTTCAGAATTAGAAACAGAGTTGGATTTTTCAGTTGGAAATTTGGCATCAACTCACCAATTATCAGAGGAATCAATTAGATGTTTGAAAGAACAGATGGAATTTTGGGGCCAGCTCCTCCGCATGTTTTAGCAAGTCTGGTTGAAGATCACGAGGATGATAATAAGGTTAATGTTAATAAGATGAAATATGTCATCCCTATGAAGAGGTATGCCAAGCCTTTCAAAGAAAAACTAAGTTGAAAATCTTTTCACTTGGCACCTATGCAACTTCATCAGAAATTATTTAAGGAGGATTATCCCAAGTGGCCCAAGGTTAGAGGCAGGGATTCACTTGAGAACACTAGGAAACAGGATAAAGTGTATCAGTCTTCTAGCAACTCATCTCAGCCAGTGGGATGACATAAAGTCAGACATGCTAGTGAGAGGACTCCCCCTTGAAGCAATTTTTCAACATGGCAACTTGGTGTCCAAAGGGACACCCTTTGTAACGTATTTCTAATCCTTCTCCTTTCTTTTAGTTTTGTATTTTTTCATTTCATTATGTAATTATGTTACTCAGGTTATTCATTGTATCATAGTTTCATTTATGTAATTATTGTTTATAGCATTTCATTTATTCATTTTATTGCTTTTATACATGTATTTATGTTGGGTATTGGTGAGCACTTTGTTTTGTAGATTATGAAGTTCTCGTATGCTCTCCTTCCCAAAGAAAGATCAAACACACACCCTCATGTGGAGCCAGATGTCGACCACCTATTTCAACTAGGGGGTCAACTCGATGTGCCATGAAGCTATGTACCTGATGTGCAACAAAGTTGAAGACTTTCTGGTTCTATAAGTCAATTTTTTCCCCCGACACTTATTTTTGTAATTGGAATTTCCGCTCCCCTGCGTGGGATAATAATGTAATGGGTCTGCATGGATCATATTTTAGGTTAGTTGCCTAGGACTTTATCATTAGGGAAGTCCTTTCATCGAGTGTTTTTTATCCTTAGGTAATTTTTAATTACCCTTGATTTGTTCACTCACAATAATCCTCCAAAGTGGTGAAAGACATTATAATGATTGAGCCCAATGGGTTACTAGGGTCTAGGAATATTGTAAATGACCATGCTAGACATCTCCTAGAGTCTTGCGAATTTTGTCGAGTCTAAGTAGTTTTTTTTTAATTTTTTAAAATTACCCAATTAATGGTAATTTTAATTAAATTTTATGTAAAAATGTAAAAACTAGGTCCTAGGGGATTTTGATAGGGGTATGAGTACTCAAAAGAAATGGAATGAGACCTCCTACACCCTTGGACCAAGTTTAAGCTCAATTGGACAAGTTTTGCTAGGTCATTGTCCATGAGGAGTCTAAGTCAGTCTTGAGTCAGCAATTTAATTGCTTAATTTGGCTAAGTAAAAAATGCCAAAAATTGTAATATTAGCAAAAAGGTTAGAGAAAGAGTGGGAGATGATGCCTAACCCTTTTCCTAAGTTAGAGAAACACTTTTTTAACTTAACTCTGTTGAGGAAAAGGTATGGATTACCTTACTCAATCATTTTCAGATCTTTCCTGGCTAGGACAAGATAGTTGGGAATGCCACCCGGGTTTTATAGCCTCAAAATATTCACTCAATCCGAAAGTATTAAGTAAATATTATATTCATGACCAAACATATTAACTTGTTCATTATCTTCTCTATAAGGTCCCATTTCATCATAAACATGAAGAAAGACTTGGCAAGTTGATTCCTCATGAAATTGTCCACAAGGTCTACAATAAGGAATAGCTTGGTGATCTACCAAGTTAGTGGATTCGAATGGATTTGGTGGCCTTTGATCTTGGGGAGGAGGTCTTTTAGGCCATTTATCATTTGGCCTATGTTGGGGCCTACTAGCTTGACCCCTTTCCATGGCTATCAACCTATTCTGCATGGCATTCAATTGATTAGCATGATTAATCTCCATTTGTTTAATCAATTGAGTGAGTTCCTTGATGCCATCATTAGAAGACCCTTGACTTTCAACCTTCTTTTTATTTTCCTCATAAGGTTGAGAGGAAATTCCTCTAGAAAAACCAGGAATGTTAGACTTCCTAGCATCCTGCATATTTTTATCAATCCTTACTGCCATATCTTGTGCCTTCTTAAGGGTTTAAGAATCCTTATCCCTTAATGCATATCTCATTTCTCCCTCAAAAAATTCCATATAATAAATCAAAATTGCAACATCTGAAGGCTTAATATCTGTAGGGAGACTTTGCACCAAGTCATTAAATCTTTTATTAAATACATCCAAAGTTTCCTTTTCCTTTTTCTGACTTGAGCTAAGGGCAGCAAGCAAAAATTTGTTCTCTTTCTGATCACCCCACCTCTCTCTGAAAGCTTTAATTATTTCGTCTAGGGTACTAAACTTGCTAGGATCCTGATCTAAAAACCATTCAGCAGGATCCCCTTCTAGGGAGAACACAAACAATCTCATCTTCACATCCTCCTCATCATGCCCATAACACCACTTATTAACACAACACTCAAAACTCACGATGTGAGAATGTGCACTAACAACATTATTTCTTGAAAAACAAGGCAACTTCTCAATGGCTTTGTCAGGAATCATGTGGGGAGCCCCTTGGATTGCTGTAAAATTCAAAGGGCTCATAAACATACTCATGGTTATGTTAGAATTAGTTGTTGTAGTATTAACAATTGGTTGATTATTAGTTTGAAACAAGAATTGCATATCAGTGAGTGCTTCTTCCCCAAGACTTTCAAGCAGCCTCCTAGGAGCAAGGTGATTTAATCTCCTCCTATAAACCTTTTCAGGTTCAGGAAAAGAGTAAATCACTCCTTGCAAAGTGCTCCTAGTAGTATACTTCAAAGATTTTTTCAATGGAATCGCCACTTGGAGAGTAAGTAAACAAAAATATACCAATCCAAGTTAAAAAATTTTAGGGAGCAAAATTTACAATTTAGTCTTAAAAGAATAAATTAAGTTAAGTCATTAAGGCCAAGGATAAAAGATTTATCTCCGACAACGCCACCCAAGATGTTGCCGTCCTTATACACACTTGCAAACGTGGACTAAGTCTCAATCCACTTAGTGTGTCCTCGGAGACACAATGTCTAAGTTCAAGCCCACTGTCACCTTGACTTGAACTTCTTCCGTCTAGGCTTACTCCTAGGGAAGCCAAGGGGGGTAGACCCTAGTTATTGTGTGATTAAATAGATTATGTCTAGGAGTTAATTTTAATTGATTAAAGGTCAGGGGGATCTAGCCTATATTAGAGTCAACAATGCAAAGTGCAAGATTTCAAATGCAAAGGAAAGCCCTTTCCCTAAGTCAACTAAGACTAGTGCCTAAGGTTGGGTAATGGGGTCAATTAAGTTAAAGGGATTAAGCTTTACAAAGGATTACAAATAGATTACAAAAGAATTACTTCACACAATTCTACAACTTGATACAAAAGAATTACTTTATACAAGTAAATGAAACAACTATCTACACAAATGAATATAAAGAATACTAAAGATACAACAACTATTAACAAGATGAAACAGACAAGCACTAACTAACTTGACTTATTTGTGCAGGGAAAGAAAAGAGCATACAAGAGGAGATCACCACAACACAACAAGCCAACACACCCAAACAATGAAGTGCCTCCACAAGATGCGCAACTTCAAGGGGTGGTTTCAATGGCATCAACACAATTACAAGCCCAAACAAGAAGTGCCTCCACAAGATGCGCAACTTCAAGGGGTAATTAAAGATGAGAAACAAGATCCAATAAAAGAGCCTTCCACGGGCAAGTGCGCAACTTCAAAGTAAACTAGTTAACCATCCACAAGAGCTCAGTAAAATTGCATGTGAGATAACTTAAATGCAATGCTTGCAAAGTTAAAGAGCATTAAACCATCAAAAGATTAAGAAATTATGCCAAGTTAAGGTGGATTAAGTTTTAGGATTGCTTGAGTTGATTAAGTTAAAGTGTGAATCCTAAAACTATGTGACTTCCCTAGAACTCTCCCTGCTTATACCAAAAACACTGTTGGGTACTCAAGAAGTGAGGCAAACAAGGCCACACCCTAGCTCCACAAGTCAATCCGGGAACAAAAGTACTCCACAAGGGGGACACCTAGTGCCGTGAGACCATCCCTGATCTAGCACCCCCTGCTTCTTCCTTAGGTTTCGTTTTTTATGGCAAAGTTGAAACAATTGAAGGTGATCTAATTAACTAGATAAGTTGAAGCCTTAAGAATTATTAAGGTAAATTGAGCCTTAAAGATTATGTGGGGTTAAGTTGAGTTAAGTGCTTGCAAGTAAAGTGAAATAGATTGCTTAAGCTTGAAAGAGATTAAGTGATTTGAACTTGAAAGCAAAGTAAACTTGGAATGAAAATGAATGCTTGAAAAACACAAGTTACTATGCCTCCACAGCTTAAGCAATGCAAATAAAATAGCTTCTAAGATCTAAAGATAAACTATACACAAGCATTAAACCACAACTAAGTTCCTAGCCTTACGATATAGGATGGTTGGCTTTGCCAAACTCTTTCCTAGGTGTAGGCAAACAATAAAAATAAAACGCAGAAAGTTAAATTTCTCTGAGAAAAACAAGCCCTTGGGACTCCCTTGGGCTTGATTACAGTGAGAATTAGAGAGAGAGAGAAGTGGGTATTTGTTACCCCAACTTGGGAGGAGTTTACTTGACTTTATATGGCCTCAAATGGACTGTTCCCCCATGTTTTTGGTGAAAACTTGCAGAAAATCAGCACGCTAATGCTTGCTGGAAATGCTACAAAAACTCCAAAATTCTTCAAAAGATTTATGTTAGTGAAAACCAGAAATTTTTAACCTTTAGGACAACAAATAATGTGTTGAAAGAGAGCTATTCAAGAGCATATAATGTACCCAAAGTGTTAGAGGAAATAGATAGATAAGAACATAAATTTTTAAGAGGAAAATAAGTGGGTAAAGAGGTAATTTCCAGATCTGAAATTACTCTTTCTAAACCCTTAGTAACATGTAAATATGAGAGACTAAGCTACAAGATAAGCAGAGGGGGTGAGTAGATCCAAAGATATTAACAAAATACGTTGCTAAAACTAGGAAATTACTACACATAAGATCTATGGCAATACTACAATAGATCTATCCAAGCAAAATACTTTGCTTGGACACCCTACACTAGATCTATAAGAAAAACTCAACAAAACCAAATACAAGTTACCTCCAATGTAGAACCAAGACACCAAGAAGACTCCCAATGCCAATATTTCCTCCAAAGATTTCTTTATTAGAAGGTAAGCTAGGACAAATACTTGCCCAAGCTTGAGAAAAGAAAGAAAGAGCAAGAAGAATGGGAGAGAAGAGTGGGAGAGAATGGAGAAGAGAAGAGGAATTTGGGTAGAGTAACCTTTCAAGAGAATAGATCATGTTAAAATGAGGGAGGGGAGGCTCTTATTTATATTTGGGAGCCAAGAGTTACCCCTCTTGGATGCTCTCCAAGTGTCAATCACATAGCACCATTGAGCATCTCAAGAAGGGGGGCGCACTTCCTAAGGTTTTAGTCACCTAGGGTTTTGGTAGATGAGTTGGAATTAGTTGGCAAGGGTTTGAAAAGTCAAATTATGAGTTGGAGGGACTAGGGAGGCACACCAAGGGAGAGAAGAAGTCTCACTTCTTTATTTTTTTGATTTTCTAAAGATCTTCTAGAAGGGGGGCACAACTCTCTAGGGGAGTGAGATGTTTTGACTTAATGGCTAGGTGAGGGGGTGAAGCAAAGGTTGGGAAAAGGGTTAGGATAGCTTAGGAATAGGTTTGGGTAAGTTCTCCCACTCTTTCTCTAATTAATTTGCTCATATTACAAAAAATTGACAAGTTTGACTTTGTCAATTCCAACAATTAATTGTTGTCTTAGACTGATTAATACTCCTTAGTGATAAACACCTAGCAAAACTTGTCCAATTGAGCTTGTTATCGTGCAGTTTGTAGCAAGGACAAAAGGCTTGAGGTTTGAAGGTCAAACTGGTGTAACATGAACCAATCCCACTCAATGTCACCACAATGGGATCGCTCTTTCTCTTTAGGGAGGTAAGGCCTAGGGGAGACGTCCTCGGTGACTTGGGGTTTTGAGAAGGCAAAGGATTACAGGATAAAGTAGTTATTTCCACCTCACAAGTCACCACCGAGCAGATAGTCTGACCAAAGGCCAAATAATAAAGTAAAATCCCCCAAAGAGATATACCTGCCTGAGACAAAGCAACAACAAACTGATATGTGCAAGCTAGCTCAATGGGTTAGTACTTCATACAAATCAATGACTATCTGATAAACATATAAGCAATTTGACAATAAATATTGATGAAGTCAATGTTTATAAAATAGCAATGAAAATAATCTCACTTCTTCAATAGATGCTGAAATAATGTGGCATTCAATGCAATAAATCAACACTTCATTCAATTAATGCCTTTAATCACCACTCAATTGCTTATAAAGAAAAGCGTTTAGCTGCACAAAGGTGTTAATATCAAAAGATGACGACAACACTTAGTCAATAGGGTTAGTTTATAAGCTAGGGTTAGTGAAGTTAGGGTTTCATTCAATGTATTGAGAGTAGTTTTGATTAGGTTCACTTCAACGCAAGAGGTCTTTAGATCAGTGTTTTAGGGTTAATGGGGTCAAATAGTGAAGGACGCAAGAGCTAAAGGAGACAAGGGTAAAAACGGCTAGGGACTAGAGGGAGAAGCTTTGAGGTGTTGCTAAGGCAAGGCCTCAAAGTCAAAACCCTAGGGGAGAGAGGCTCACCTTGGTGTAGGATAACTAGGCCTCGATGCTCTCTCCTCCTTCCTTAACTCGGTGGCAATCACAGCTAGCTAAAGATGAAKCATAAAACCGGGACAAGAAGGTTTGATGAAGCAGAGTGTTGCTACGGCAAGGCTCTATTAGCAAACCCTAGAAAAATCGGCCCAAAGTGTAGAGAACCTAGGCTTAAGGCGTCTCCTTCTCAGTTTATAGATAGTACATCCAGTAATAAATGAAGAGAGAAAGAGAGTGTAGCAACGACTAGGCTCTCTCCTTCTTCAATCAATGGCTGAAAACTTTCTCTCAATGGGGACATGAGACAAGGACCTACTTGTGTGCTTGTCACCTAGGGTTTTATTCAACAAAATTATAAACATATGCAAGAAATGAAACTACAASCATTCATTCAAGAAGTTTTGCAGAAAAATACTTACATATCACCAAGAAAAAGCATTGCAAACCCTAGTTGTAACACCTTCCATTAAGAGAAATGCCAAACTATGCCAAAAAGATCCTCCTTCAACAAGTGCGCATCACTAAATCAACCAATAACCCAAGAGAGGGCGCAAATTTCAGACCTCCTTATGGAGTGAGTAAGTTGTGATCATAAAATGAAGGTGAAAATCCTTCATTTATACAGTTTCATGACCTAAATTTACATTTTAGGTCATGTAAAAGGCCGACATGGCCAAAATACTAAATCATACTGTTTTTACATTAAAATGTTAAATCAAAACCCTAATCAAGCTGAAAAGAAACATCAAGCCCCTCCAAAGGAGACGTTAGCCCCTTTTAGGAAAAATGTAGCATCCTAGAGCAAAACGTTAGCCCTCCTTGGGCTCCTCCATCATGCCACACGTGCCAATACTGCCCAGTCTGCCTCCCAAGATGTCCAATAGGTTGGATGACATCATGGTCATCATGGGTGACGTCCCAGGTCTTCCAAGGCCAACGTTCCACTGAAAGAGGGTCAATCCCCTTAGGTCAAGCTCTGCCAAAGTGCCTCTGGTGGAACGTCCTCTTCTTCTTTGGTGCAAAGCCCCTGATCCATCTCTGTCCTGTCTCTGCCCCCTGATGGGGTCTCAACATCCACCTGATGGGCTCTTCAGCCCCAAGGAGGTCCGAACTGATCATCTCCCCATGTGTACCGGTCCAAGATGGTACCTGCCTGTCGAGCATGGTCCTGCACATCAATAGCTACACCCTCCATGGGCTCATCAGTCACAGGGATCATAGCAATGTCAATCACATCTCATCATCAATATCATTAAACATGTGCATAAAATCCCTAATACATCAGTTAACAACTCAAAGATGTTACACAAGCCTACAATACAAGTCTGGAGAAAAAGACAAAGCGTCTTATTGGGCTAGTGTCCACTGGAAAAGGAAAGTTCCCGGAAGAGACCTAATCCAAGCCATGTAAGTGGGTGATGTGGTCAAGGGATGTGCAAGCATCTGGGTGCAATGAGGGCCAATGATGCTAGAGTTGTTACCTGTGGGTGCCTTTGTTAGAAGGCGAGCTGTACTTGTCCTTGATGCATTCTTTCCAAGCCCATTCTTGCCTTTTATTCTTTTTTTTTATTTTATCTTTTATTGCATTTTTCCTTTTTTGTTCAAGAGCTAATCAGGGGACACTACCCTGGTGTGGTGACCAATGGTGATAGCGTTACCCACAAGTACTTTCACAGAAATGAGTAGGCTGGCTCGTGATGAGACCCCCTTTCCCTTGGCCATGCAACCAAGAGTCACTGCCCTGGTGTGGTAACCAGTTGGTGGCAATGTCATACTGCTAGGTACCCATGGACCTAATAGGCTGGCTCGTGATGAGACCCCCTACCCTCTGGTTAGGTCTTGTTTTATTATTTTTTCGGGTCCCTCTTGTTTCTTGCTGAGAAGCCTTTTATTGCTTTCTCGGGGATCCCTGGGCGAAGCATCTTGAGGNTTGTTTCTTGCTGAGAAGCCTTTTATTGCTTTCTCGGGGATCCCCGGGCGAAGCATCTTGAGGTTTCATTTTTAGGCTTTTATCTTTTACCAACTTGCTTTTACCTTCTGGGCCTTTAGCCCCGTCTTCCCACGAGATAAGGTGCAGTCCTGAAAATAGGTCAACCCAGTGCCCAGACAAGTGGAATGGGATAAGTGAGCGGGAAACAAGATGAAAAAGTGATGCTGTGAAGGGAGTGAACGATGGCTTTTCAGAATTCCCTCTAGTGGCAAACCAAAACCTACAGACACAGGCTTACTAGGGAACTCTGTCAATCCCCCCAGACATGGTCAAGTGGGCAAGTGTAAGATCCAAGCAGTTGTTAGAAATAAAAGGAATCAGATGCATACATTCAAGGTTTTTGATGATCAAAGTGACACATACCATGATACCTGGACTAATTACCTCATGGAGCAAGAACCATCTCTGACACAGGACCAAGCCGATGGTGATGGATGCTGCTGCTGCTGACAAGATAAAGATGCTAGAAGAAGAAAAAGGTGGGCCCTCTAGGGCCATGCTAAAGTCAATCCTGTTCTCGGTACTCCATGTCTAGGACCTGTGGGCCTCGAGACATGATCTCCTAGTTATCCCTAAAAGTGGGGGATAACAGAGATGAAACTTGGTCCAAGGGTGTAGGGGGTCTCATTCCATTTCGTTTGAGCACAAATACCCCTATCAAAATCCCAAGGATCCAATTTTCACAATTTTTATCAAAAATAAATTAAAATTACCATTAAATGGGTAATTTTAAGACACTAGCTAACATAGGGCTCGACCATTAAAATGCCTTTCACCACTTTGGAGAATTATTGTGGGAGTGAAAAACTCAAGGGAAATTAATAAGGCTGGTTAGGCCAAATTAATAACCCGAGGAAAATAAAACACTCGATGAAAGGAACTCCTCTAATGATGAAGTCCTAGGCAATCGACCTAAACTATGATCCATGAAGACCCATTGCATTATAATGCCACGCAGGGGAGCGAAAATTCCAATTACAAAAACACGTGCTGAGGCAAAAAATGCCTTGTAGAACCAGTAAGTCTTGAAACTAGTAGCACCATTAGGTACATATCATCATGGCACATGGAGTGGGCCCCCTAGTTGAAATAGGTGGTCAACAGAGATAAAAAACGAAAAAGTAACCAAGTCACGTAAACACATGTATGAGACATAATAGCAATCTGATTTTATTTCATTTTGAGATACCAAAAGTGTTTTTCTCTTTACAAAACCCCTGCGAGGGTATGGACCAAAGTCTGATTTAGAGATCCCCGATGAACACCATACAAAAAGACTCTGACAATAAAGTAAAACTGAAATTAATAATCTGGATCAGCTTGCCACAAACTGTTGCCATTTTGACTCTACAAGATATCCTTTATCAGCCATGAAAATTAATTCACAAACAGACAAGAATACACAGACTATCAAGGATGGATCAACACCTCTAAAACAAACATCTGAAAAGTGTGGTTCAGGCTTGAACCTTGTTGTCTACAATAAGACCCTGCTATCAACAAGAGAATTAGGCTTTCTAATAACTTAGAAATGAATGAAAACTGAAACTATCTCATGTAACTGAAGAACAAACCTTAGTCTTGTTTTTTCCTTCTATTCTCCCCTCTGTCTCTTCTTCTCACTGAGTTTTTATTCTTTCTCAATTAGTTGAAGTAGTTCAACTACTTTATTTAGTTAAGTTGATTTAACTTAACTAATTAGTTTAGGAGAAATAAATAATAATAATATAGTTAAGGGTCTTAATTAATAATAACTAGGTAGGTGGGACCCCTTGTGACTCCCGTCATTTCTTCTTTTTAAATCATGAAATATAAAACACAAAAGATAATCATTTTGACCATATGCCACCCTTGTAACTCCCTTGAATATCTTTTAAACTGGATATTTAAATATCAACAATAATTTATATCATATCCAAAAATAATATATATCCACATTATCCACATTATCCTCAAAATATCAAAAATAGGGCTTGCTGTCCAAAATATGCTGAAAACCATTAAAAACTGTCCTCATCAACCGAATCACATAAAATATAATTTAAAAACCATATTTGCCACTTTGTGAGGCAATTTTCCTTTTTTCATTGCTGTTTCCCTTAGACTTTTCTGAAGTAGCCGGTGGTTGATTGGACCCTTGGGGTTGTATCTCGCTGATCACATGGGAGCAGTCATCTTTTAAATGAAGGTGGGAAGACACAGATTTAGAGGAATCAGTGGAGGGAGAAGAAGGGGAGGCAACTGCTTTTCTTTTGTCTTGCACAGGTTGGGGAATATCACTTTTCAATCTCTTACTAGCGTGTGAAGACTGAACTGGTGAAACAACATGGTCAATTTGAACTTTGGGATTAACAGGTGGTGGTAAAGGCAATGACATAGTGGGCCAACCACGATGGTGAGAGACATGTTGGTGGAAAATCTCTTGCCAACTGTCATTTGCGGGGACTTCGGGCTACAAGGACACATGTGGAGGAACGAGAATGCCGAGAATATTCTGAGGAGGCTGGAAATGGGGTCTTTCTGGTCGAGGGTGCATTATCCCATGGCCAACCCAATTAAAGAACCCAACTTGGAATAGCTGATTCAATTCTTGTGGGTCAACGTCAAAATGGATAGAAAATCTAGGCCTCCTATGGCCTCGATTCCAATTTTCCCTACCTCTGTTATTTCGACCATTGTTGTCTCTACTGAAAAAGCTCATCCTGTAGCAACAATTTGTCAGTAATGAAGCTCTTAATAGACCAAACATGACACTCTGCTTACATGAATCAAAAGTTGGCTCCAAAATTGACACGAGATACATGCAAATCCATCCATAACACATCATTCAGTAATTGCCATGTGAATAGAGAATGATAGGGTTCATGGGAAATATGGAGGGAGTGTAATTAGCGAAAAATGGTAGAATGAAAGGGAATCAATATACTAATATTGTTCAACAATTAACCAAACAATTAACTGTGTATAAAAATATCAAGAATATTAGTCATCAACCCTTGCTATGTTATCTTTCTTTCGCTTCCACACAAACTTTTCTTTTAAAATTTATATCACAGAACAGGGATGCAATAAGTGAAATTGGGATCGTGGAGGAAGTGTAATTAGCGAAAAATGGTAGAATGATAGGGAAACTTTACGGATACTGTTCAAGTGAAAAAAAAAATCAAACATGCTACCTCTGATGTAATCAAAATATATCTCTGTCTAAAATTTCGAAGTTTAAACAGTATCCTGTTTCCAAAACAATAATCTAAAGTGATGCCTTCTTTAACAAAATTGCTCGTTGGCCTCCGAATCATTTCACACAGTAAACTATTTGATATGCCCAGAATTATTTAACCACAGTAACCATTGTAACAATATTATCATTATATAACAGAAATGATGAACATTATCATAATCACTACAGGAATAATCTTTGAGCCACGATTCATAACATTAACCCCAACAATGGTCCTTTAAACCCCACAGGGTCACGCACAGTGCTCCCAAAGCAAGACTCATATCCATCATTAAATCAAATCACCGTTCAATGCAACTTCTTTTAACTTCATTCTGAGCAATATTACTTAATTCGAACATCAGACATTTCAAACACAGGTGCTTTCTTAACAATAAAACATGACGATTTAACCAAGATAAATAACATTTGTTATCGGGAACACAAGCTTCAACAACTGCAATTTTCAATGAATAGGTGAGGACAAACTCTTTCCACAATTGCCAAGCAAGGGACCAATTAAACCCATGCCCAAGTAACTGAGCAAGAACAATGCTCTCATCAATTCTAACTGAAGTAAGCAATGCTTTCACTGTAGGGTTTGAGATATGTTAATGACAGTAAGTGGTAGAGACAGCGGGGCAATTCAAACAGAGGGTTTGGCAGTTGCATAGCACGAAAAACTTACTCCATAGAGCTTTTCATTATTAGAATCGATCACTGATAATATAACAATAATTCGCAATATCGCTATCGACTTCGTGAGCTTCATATAAACAAATTGTAGCTTCCAAAGAATAAATGAATCCAACACTTCCTTTATCGCAGCATAACAAGTGACCAATAAAAAACCACTCCCAAACCAAGATAGCGCAAATAGTGCTCCCACCAAAATCTGGGTAAGCAATGCCCTCATATTTGGATAAGGTTCACCACGCAACAGTGACAGCGAGGCACAAGAAAGCAGGCTAACAACTGAGGGTTTGGCTAGGACAAGGCACGAAAGGTTTTAGTTCTTCATCATAGTTCACATAAACATTCACAGGGTCGAAATTATGGCGTGGGTATACTAACCACAAAGACCAACACTGTCAATCTATAGGTGTGGTATCCACAAAATCCAGAGGTAAGGCTGATTGAGATAACCCATTTCAACAGGGAGGCCAAACCCACAATACAAAACCATAGGCAAGGCAGGCTCAACCACAAATTTTACTAAGCAAATCCCTGCGAACAGTTACACACAACAGGGACATCGCAACCATTTTTAATGCCAACAGTCTCAGAACAACCACCACCGGAAACCAAGGATGCAACCATAAATACATAGTTCCAAAAAAACATCATGACAACTTGAGAATTACACAGACCACAAGCAACCAGAGCCAACATTTTGATTTAAGGGTAGAACAAATTTCATGGATGGAAAAGTAAGAACCCCATACCTCTGAAAGATTGCGTAAGGAGAAAAACCAAGGTTGTATACTTCCTCCACGACCGTGCAAGGTAGAGCAATAACAACTAACAGAGCAAAAATGCAAGAATGATTAGGGTGGCGGGCTCGAGGGGAGTTTGAGTGACGTGCATTTACTGCACGTCGCTTCTTCCTTCAGATATTCATTCATATCTTAGTACGAGCCAAGCCCACTAGCTAGCTTAACATACAATTAACATTCAAAACCATTAATACAACCAAATATCCAAACTTGCTATATTACAATTTGCAAAGTGCGCTATAGTTCAAAGTGCGCCACCCCTTGCCACTATCAATTTTTCTCATATGACATCTTGCTGGGAACACAACCAAATTACCACTCAACCAATGTGCATAACAATAGTAGCAAGGGTCGAGGTGATCACCCAATCTTTGCTATGGATAATATACAATATCAAAATTAAAACTAGAGTGTATTTCTTTCATCCAAAAGGCAGCATAATAATATTTCATGAGAGATAGTCAATACCATATTGTTCCTCGTTTTAATCACCTTGCTCACAACATATTACCATAATCATTTTAACCATGATTTGAAGCAAATGAGCTGTAGAAAATTGTGTCGCAACCAATACATAGGCACATAAAATATAAGTGTCGCTTCTCCATCATAGTGCCATAATTTAAACAAGGGGGTCCCACATACTAGTATATTATTAATATAGTTAAATAATAAATCTTGACAATCATTTGCGAGCATAGTATCCAACGTTGTGCTTTCAAGCGTCAACAAACCCCCCACACTTAGCCACCACCTCACTTCACTCATCTCCCTAGGGAAGTTGCACCCCCCTTGGTGAGGAAACCACCCAAACTCAAAAAATAATTAAAGCAAGCACCTATCTTCCTAAGTGCACCCTCCTAGTGATCTATTATGGTGTTTGACTAAATCTAAAGGTGTTCCCCCTCACCCTCACAAACCCTAGATGACTAAAACCCTAAAAGTGCGCCCTCCTTGAGATCATGAGCTCTTTTGGGTGAGTGACACTTGGAACTCATCTAAGMGGGGTCACCCTTGCCTCCCAGGTATAAAAGAATGCCTACTCCTCCCTCATTTGACATCTATTCTCAGTGTACTGTTACTATGCCCAAATTTCTCCCACTCCTCTTTCTCTTCCATTTTGCTCTTGCTCTTGTGTAAAGTTTGCTACAAGTATTTGCRACAACCTTTTTCTATTGGAATAAAATAAATCTTTGGAGGATCCATGGTGCATTGAGAGTCTTCTTGGTGCTATCTTGTGCTACATTTGAGGTGATATTTGCTTTGGTTTTTTGTGTATTCATATGTTATAGATCTAGAGTAGGAAGTCCAAGCAAAGTATTTTGCTTGGATAGATCTATGGTAGTAGTATTGTAAATCTAGTGAGTATTTGTTTTGATTCAACAAAGTATTTTGTTTTATCAATAAGATCTACTCACCTCTTCTCTTTTCTGTAGCTTTGTTTCATGAAATTTGCAGGTCACCAAAGGGTTTTGTGGACAAATTTCAGATTTGGAAATTTGTCCGTTCGCCCAACTCAAGCCTCTTTAAATTTCTGTTCTGATTTTCTGAATATTTCCATTCGTTTTTGGAGCTCTGACAAAGATTCAGAGGATTGTCAGACATGCTGATATCCATGGATGATCCAGGGGATCAAATTTTGCTCAAAATTCAAAGTGCTCGAAATCGCTTCAAATCGAACGAGAGCGTAGGCCTCGTCGTTATGAACCCAACGCAACTCGTTTGGGTTCAAACGGACGTCGGGAGCGAGAGATATCGCGTTTTGTTCATAATGACAAACACACAAAAAAAGGGATGCTGATTGTACAGTCCGTACGGTTGCTGACGTGACAGTCTGTACGACACATGGCAGAGCTGAGTGGTAGACAGTTGGCAGATGTGGACGAATGACATTGCGACACGTGGCAATATTTGGTTGGTTGTACGGTGCCACGTGGCCCAGTCATGGGCTGCCACGTGGCACCCTGTTATTGGTTGCTTGTATAAAATTTTATTGGAGTCCACCGGATTTGACCCTGTGACCTCCACCCACGTGTATAACCTTTGCAAAGTTTGCATTGCCAACGCGCCCCACCATATTCCTTGTTATATATATGGTTTCACATAAATTTAAGTTTGAATTGTTTTGTGTTGGCGCGGGGGTCCGGGCTGGGGCTTAGCCCCAGCCCCCGGTCGCATATTGTTGAGTTTTGGGTACCTTGGAAAGTGGTCCCCATGTGTTTAGGAGTCTCTAAACACAAAGGGGGAGACTTTTACCCTCATACTTTACTTTATGATTCTAATTTCACTTTGACTTAGGAGCTTTAAGTCAAAAAGTGAAATATGTCACTTAAGTTATAAAGTGACAATTAATTC
>JASDQU010011848.1:119347-135653 GCA_032191745.1 Picea mariana | reverse complement strand
CGTGACGAAGCAGGACTATAGCATTCGATTCATTGTTGAATGGTTATTAGTTCTAGTTTTGATTAAAAAAAATTTACGTTTCCATTGTTTAACATAGAAAGTTTTCATTAATACACTTTATTTCTCTGCAATATTATTGGACTTCAACTTTAACCTCTTATTGTCATGGTGGCAGCTAAGTGCATTGACACCCATGTTAGAACCGCCCTAGCTATTGACTGGTTGGTGGTTGAGTGCATTAACACCCATGTCAGAACCGCTTTGGCTACCCTATCTATTACACTCTATCTATTCACCTACTGCTCTTTTTGTATGGAGACATTTATGTACCTAGTTGCCTATTCACCACCTTGGAGGTTCATAATAGTCTACATATCAATTCATAACCTATCTGTTATTTTTCCATCAATAACATATATCAAAATTTTATGTGCATCTGTAAATTAAAGTTGAAATTGGATAAGGAAGCTTACCCTCTGAAATTGGATAAGAAAGCTTACCCTCGAGAGAGCACTATGGCAGTGACTAGAATGGGTTCGAAATGATAATTGTTTGGAGCTGGAGGTGGCCATGAAGGTGATACCATTTATAGACATTATCTATTGTCGGTAGAGGCAGCCCTATAGGAGCCCTTTATGAAAGGATCTCGACAAGTTCATCTAAAAATCGTAAGCAACAACTTCCAATCGCTTCACACCATCCAATAGCCTTCGTAGCCTTGGAGATGCCATAACCTACACCATTTATTCTCTATATTAGTGAAATATAGAGTAAAAAAAATAGTTATGCAATTTCTTATAGACCAAGATGACCCTTACCTGCGCTGGAATCCAAGTGACCTAAAGAAGAGAAGCCATGGGCGCAAAAACTAGTGCAAAATTCACCCACCGTGCCTTGTCAAGTTTTGCTAAGAAAAGCTTAAGGGGTTGATCCTTTAAAGGCACAAAACCCAGGTGGGCTATCCAGTGCTTTAATCTTGTGGTTTATACAATGCTTCAACCTTGTTTTTGAATCCATCAAAGACAATCAAAGCCTCTCATTGAACGCAATCCACTAAGCCTCCCTTTACTCGGAATTGTGGAATTGGCACCATAACCCTTGTTTCAGTTGGAAATACATGTGTCTCTTAGCACCAGATATATAGATCCTCATTCATCACCCAACTGATGTACTTCAAACCCTATCCTGAAAACCCTAGATTGAGTAAGAACTAATCATACAGAATGGTTTTTGGAGGATAAATATGGCCTATAGTGCCATGTGGAAGAGAAAGGATCTTATCAAGGAAGGTGGATCGTGGACTTTGCGCTGAACATACACAACATGTACCACAATAAGAGTATCTTTTAGAAACCTATGCAACTAGCCCTAATAACCACGAAGCAAGGAGAGAAGCTCAGGCAAAACACATATTTTTTTCCATTCTAAACATGAAAATAGGGCACTACATGGAGTGTAGAAACGTACCATGTGTTCAAATCCTGAGCCACTTGGCTAGGAAAAACACTCATCTGGCATGCAAAATAATTAATTCAACAATTGTAGCAAGGGGGAACCTACCAATTAGTCATGGAATTCGGTCAATAATAAATACGTAAGTGATCGACTTTATTATTTCTATGAATGTTGTTTCGAGAAATCATAAAAAAATCATAAAATTGATTATAAATGGAGTTGTTTGTGCAATATCATTGATTCACATTCATACTTTATTATTCATATTTTATATAAAAAAAATTATATATTTTTACTAAAATTATAATATGTATTATTCATATTTTAAAAAGTTTATATATTTTTTCTAAAATTATAATATTTTTATAAATTTTCACAAAAAAAATTATTTATTTATTAATTTATGTTTTTTTTTTACTATGAAACTAAATTTGTTTTCTAACTTGATATTTTGCATAAAAAATTTCTTCATAGTAATATATTTTTCTCTAATCTTAATATCTTTTGAGGAAATAGTAAATTTAAGTTTCATGTATTTTTTTTTATAGAATGACAAATGGTAACGAAAAAAATATAGAATTACAAAATGTAATGAAAAATATTCCATAATAAATTTATGTAACTCATTGATTTAAGTTTTTCTTCATTCTATACACAAAAATTTAAGTTTACCTGATATCATTCAAGAAAATTTTCTAAAGCATGGTATCTTTCATGAAAACAATGCATGGGGTTGCCAGTGACGATGTCATATGCCCACATTCACGCTTTATGAGTCCAATTTCCATCCATTTCCATGCATTTTCTCGATCAACCGCACATGCCGAAAATTTCTAGATATATATATTCTAAGTCAAAACAATTTGATTATAAATTTATGTAATTCATTGATTTAAGTTTTTCTTCATTCTATACACAAAAATTTAAGTTTCCTGATATCATTCAAGAAAATTTTCTTAAGCATGGTATATTTCATGAAAACGATGCATGGAGTTGTCGGTGACGATGTCATCTTCCCACATTAACACTTTATGAATCCCATTTCCATCCATTTTCTCAATCAATGGCACATGTCAAAAATTTCTAGATATCTATATTCTAAGTCACAACAATTTAGTTTGCAGCAACAACCCTGCAATTAACACATGCGGACAACTAATGGACAACACTTATGCAATGAAATTGGGAATGATTTTGCAATATTTTATACAACATGATAATAGAAGTCATATGAAATTATCAGAATAATGAAAATAACAATAACAAATGTATCAAAGGAAATATAAAAGAAAAGGTTGCACCATGTTGAAGGATAGCCAAAGGACATTCAAGATTATACTGTGCAACTTTGTATAAGTCCATTTCTATAGTAAGTACACAAGATTAAAATATAAGTGACAGTTTTGTCATGCCCTTCACTGCTCAAAGTATAACCTATTATGCCTATCTGAACACAACTTGTATTAAATTAAAAAAAAAAATTACACAAATTTTGAAAATTGAGCAACTGGAATTTCAACTGTATAAAAGGCTACAGAAGTACTATCCTCATAACAACGTCTATTCCTATGCATTTACATGTAAAAACATGCAAATTATAAATAACAAGTGGCGGTAGCATGAGCTAAGTGGCATATTCCATGTGCAACAACATTAGCTAAGTGGCATATTCTCTTTCCCTGGTGAAAATAACGAGGTTGGTTTGTGGTTTTGCTTTGTGGATAGTGTTAAATTCGATAAGATACCTTAAACAAAACATTGAAATAAGTACAGCTCGTTCACTAAGTTGTCACTATTATTTTTTGTCCAAGGATGTTGTCAATCCTTAGTAGTGAGCAATATATTGTTTTCTTTACAAAGATTTTGTTACCATTACATAATAATGAGTAATGGGCAATGTTTATTATTTTCTTTCCAAGGACGTTGTTAATCTTGAGTAATGGGCAATATATTATTTTCTTTCCAAATATTTACATGACAATGAGTAATGGGCAATGTTTAAATTTTATAGTTTACGAAAAAATATTTATCTCTTTTTTAACAAATTGTTTTAAAACTTTTATTAAAAAAAATATCTCTTTACTTCAAATTATTATTCTCCTCTTTTACAAATGGTTTCAAAACTTTTATTTAAAAAAATCTCTTTAATAAATCACCACCATTCTTCAAATTTTAAAGATGTCGTCACACAAAATATTCTATAATCACAACATTATATTTCATTTTAAAAATCAATAAACTCAATCTCAATCAAAGATCAATGTGAAGTTTATCGGTAATATTATATTTGACTATAACTTTTACTTCCTTGATGCAAATCTATAGCTACTCACAATTTTGTATGTGAGTTAATAGTTCCTACTTTGTTTTAAATATTATATATTATATTTGACTATACCTTTTTAACTTTTTACTTGCAGTTTGGCGACTCAACTCAATTGGACTATCGCAATGAGAATCGAGCCATGCAGATTCATATGCAAATCCATTGAATAAATATCCAAAGAGGCATTGTGTATCATATTAAAGAGGCATTGTGTACTTATGAAACATTATTTCATAAGTACACGTGGACTATTGTTTTTCATCACAATTTCAGATCCATCAAACGGCACAGAAATCCCCATGCAATGGCACTTGTTTTAAATATATGTTTAACCGATCAAATTGATTTAAGTTG
Source organism: Picea mariana (assembly GCA_032191745.1). Taxonomy (NCBI): domain Eukaryota; kingdom Viridiplantae; phylum Streptophyta; class Pinopsida; order Pinales; family Pinaceae; genus Picea; species Picea mariana. The sequence continues at coordinate 131,518 of JASDQU010011848.1, read as the reverse complement.
ATGTTAATAAAATATTTCATATTTTTAAATAGTTTATTGTTACTTTTCATATATATAAAACATTTTATTATAAAAAAAAATTATATTAAGTCATATTGTTTGTAGGAGGATAAATTCATTCTTTGTACTACTAAACATGCAAGGACTTAAGTAAAAGGGATATGATCAACCATGATAGAGTTGTATGTCAGTGTGTACAAGCACTATAATGTCATGTGACAATATGATTAGTATTAATATGTCACACTAGCATTATACTAGTACATGAGATGATACACTTGGCAAGTATAAGGTATACAAACTTACATAAAAACTTGCAATTTGCAGGGTGTAGGGAACGAGATCTATGGGTATATTTTTTTAGCATAACAAGAGTCAAAGACTCCTACTGGACTATATCACATATAAACTTCATCATCAATGATAAATATTGTTTATCCTCGATGCCAATGAGGCAAGCCACACAAGACTAATGCAACATGGGCGTCTGCCTGGCTCTAAGGATAAATAGACCTTGCCAATGTTTCCATTGTCATGTTCATCCTAACATCAAACCTTGGACAAGCAATTAGTGTAATATCCCCAATTTTAATCCTTGTAAATTATAATGTAATTATGCAAATGTGGTTTAGGCCGGTCTGCTAATATGTTTTGGGTTGGAAAGTCTGTATCAATTGATATGGTCGAGCGTCAAGCTATGTATTTTGTACATTTAAAGTAATTAATAAAAACAAATTGTTGGTTGCGATACGAGAGGGACGGTAACGATGGGGGGCTATGATTCCACAAGAGAGTGGGCTAAAGAGGGTCCAAAGGGGTTTCCACATGCCTAATAATCCAAGCCATTTCATATTAATGTTTATCTCCTTAGAATTATCAAAGTAAGCATTGAATACATGTAAGAGTGGTTGGTGGGAAAGTCATCTCACTAATTTATGATAGCATGGGCAAAGTATAACCAATTTGTGGGAAATGTGAGAGTCAAGCTTGCATGAGAAGAAAAGGAAATTCAAGTGGCTTTTTGGGATAGATTTTACAAGCATGTTTTGGTTAATGAGAGGAGAGCTTGGTGTTGGGAAAGAACATCAGTCATGTTGTGTTTGAGAACATCGATGAGAGGGCTAATTTTTATGCCAGGAGCTATGTTGTATGCCTGGAAATGCATTTCCTATTAAGGAAATGGCTCAAGAGCCTTGAGAAGGTAGTTGTGAGCACTCTAAAGTAACAATTGGGAATTCCTAGAGTCCTCGACTAAGAGATTTTCTAGCCAACCATGTGCGCTCAAGCCCTAGAGGGAAGTGGGAAGGCTCGAGGGATTGTGTGGTAGAAAAGGAAGATTCCATTCCTTGATTTGTGTAGGTTGAGGGAAAAAAGTGGGTTTGTGTCGCTGAGTGTGGAGAGTGGACAACCAAGAAGGCCAGATCTTCTCATAGACTCATATCCTCATCTCGAGAGTGGCTTGCTATTGAGAGAAAAGGAACAACAAGCCTATGGATAGGAGGAACGTCCTTTGTATGCATCCAGATGGTCTCCCCATTAAAATATAAGTTTTCTTTTATGTTTTATATGTTTGTTTCCGTTGTGTGATCATTTTTATGTGAATGTTATGTTTGTTTTAATGGCTACATTTATGTTTTTAAATTTGTTGTTAGATGCATGATAAATTGTGGGCCTCTTTCCCTTAGTTAATTTTGTATGTGTTAGGGCATTTTTAAATCTGTTTTAACAAGCTAGATATGTGACAAGTGGTATCAAAGCTTAGGTTGTAGCACTGGACTTGCAAGGGTTTGCTACAAAACAATAAGTTGAAGTCTATGTGGTATTCGGTGAAAATTGAGTTCACCCAGCAAAAAAATGTGGGGTCGAAATCCCACAAATCTCGTGTTGGCATTGGGGTTATCCATGTGTGGTAAATTTGTTGGCTAACAAGTCAAAGTGGGATTAGAGGGCGATTTAGTAGTTTGTGCGATGGTCGCGAAAGTCTTGAGTTCACATTTTAGAAAATCAACTAAGTGTCGAAAAAATATGGAATCTCAATGATACAATGTGTATCACCAGGAAAAAAAAATTTGGGTGGTCAATATAAGGAGTACCGTTGAAGAAAAATATTTTTCGCTAATGATATCAGCAAGAAAAATATTTTTCACTAGTGATATCGATGAAGAAAAATATTTTTCACCAACGATATTGGCGAAAAAAAAATATTTTTTGTTAGTGAAACAATGCATATTGCCCAAGAAAAATATTTTTGGCACAAAACATCAGCTAAGAAAAAGATTTTTTAGGGTGATATATCACGAAGAAAATAAATTCTCAGTGCAACACAATGTTGAAAAAATATATTCCTGGAGCAACAAAGAAAGATGAAAGCAAGGCTACCTGTCAAAAAAAAAAAATGATGATACATTGTATATTGTCGAAGAAAAATATTTTTGTGTGGTCGATATAGGGAGTATCGGCAAGAAAAAAGTTTTTTTTGGTCGATACAGGCACGGGGGCTTCACCCTATTGACCAATATCTTATCACATTCATTCATAAAAGAGGTTTTTTAATTATGAAAAATAGAGTCAATATATTGTAGGTATTGGGGGGGGATGTAGGGTATGGGGATATTTATAGGTATTAAGGGGTATAAAAATGACTATTCCGTAAAAATATGGGATATCTAGTAAAAATAAGAGTATTTTTTGGAAAAATGTATTGGGAGGGGTGTTAAACAAAAGGATTTGGGGAGGTATTTATCAATATCTAGTGAAATTAGGGGTATTCTTTAATATCCCACTAATGAAGGCGCTATGTCATAGGTTCATTGAGTGGAGACCTTGTGGATATAGGGAGTATTAACGAGAAAAAATATTTCTATCAACGATACAATATGTACATGGAAGAAAAATATTTTTGGGAGTGATACAATATGTATCGCAAAAGAAAAATATTTTTGGGAAGTGATACAATATGTATTGTAGAAGAAAAATATTTTTGGGGAGCAATACAATATGTATCACAAAAAAAAACTAATTTTGGGGAGTGATACAGTATGTATTACGGAAGAAAAACATTTTGGGGGAGTAATATTGTGTGTATCGCAGAAGAAAACTATTTTTTGTGGCCGATATAGGGAGAATTGGTGAAGAAAAATAATTTTTTCGAGCAATATGTCACCCCAGAAAAATATTTTTGGGAGCGATACATCGTTGAAAGAAAAGATTTTTCGACGCAATAGAAGAACGGAGGTGATAGAAAAATTTGAGAAAAGGCGCATATCAATGAGAAAAATAATTTTCTGGTCCGATACGTTGGCGAGAAAAATAAATATTTTCGTCGATAAAGATAATTTTTCGGGGCGATATGTTGGTCGAGAAAAATATTGTGGGAGCGTTGTATCAGTCAAAAAATAGATTATCGGCGTGATAAAGAGAAGATAAAGAAAAGTGAGAAGAGAAAGAAAATAGAGAAGAAGAGAGAAGAAGAAAAAGAAAAATAAGAGAAGAGAAGAGAGGAGGAAAGGGAAGGAGAAAGATGGACATGGATTAATAGAAAGTTTGGGGCCAAAAACTTATTTTGGCCATAACAGGAGCATTTTAACTCAGAATCAGCTGAAAAATTAAAGGGTATGTCTGCATTGATGAAGGCTACAAGAGAGTCAGTGAGGGCCATTGGCCAATTCTACCTCAATTTCTTGAAAAAAAAGCAAATTAGTGGTTTTTGAAGATCAAGGTGGTGCTCAGTAACTCAGACTCAAATTAAGATGAAATTTTTATAACGAGTCCAAAAAGCAAGCATGAAGATACCCAGTTGGGCTTCTAGAAAAAATCAAAAGGGTTTGGATTGGAGATCATGAAACAGGGAAAAATCCAATATTCCCAAACACTTTTGGGGGATTTTTGAAATTTTTAAAGGAAGAAAAGGGACCCCAGATCACCAATCTAGAAAAAACTATTTAATCAAAATTTACCTCCTCAACAAGCCGAACAACTTTGTCTTGAGGAATTTTTTCCCATTTTTTCTTTGTTTGGGGGATAGCCATTTTTTGCTAAAAATTCTAAGTCTAGAGGAAATGCAAAAATGACAAAGTTGGAAAATTTAGATTGATGCAGAAGTTGGATGGAAAATCAAATCCTAAATCTAAGAGTTGTTGTGTATTCAAAATCAGAAATACTATCAACGCCCAATATAAAAAAATTCGTGGTTCTCAACAAATTTTATTCTACAAGGGGCAGAAGTTAGTCTCTGAGATTAATTACACCTGTGGAAAAGGGCATGATTTAATAGAAATGGAAAATTTAGGAAGTCGTAACTTTTATCTTGGAAATCAAATTGAAGCATGAGTACAACCGTTGTAAAGGTAATCCATAGGAAAACATGATATAAGGTTTAAGTTCTCCCAAGAAGCATCTAGTTGTGTTATAAAGTTGTAGGAAAAATGACAATTGGACTATGTGAACCATACAATTGCTCAATATGAAAGTTTTCCAAACAATGTCAATTTTGGAAAAAACATTTCCAGATGTTTGAGGTACATGCCAGATATGAGTATTACATAAGGAAGACTACATATGCTCATAATGGTTTTTATCTAATGTTATGAAGGCACATTTGGGAGAGTAACATCCTGGAAAATAAAAAGGGGTTGAGTTTAATAACATGGTATTGTTTATGAGTGGGGGAACACTCAAGCAGAGAGTGTTGTGTCAATGTATTGTTAACAAGAATATCATATGTCCTAAAATAAAGACTATGTGGGTCTGTTGCAGATTATAATCCCAGGGTCCAATGGATAAGGAAGCATGGAAAAGCTTGTAAAGTTTGTTGAGACAATAAAGAGCTTACAGAAGGAAGTGCAGAGCTACAAGGCAAGTAATGAAAACTTTATAAAGGACTCATGAAGAGCAGAACCAAAATTAATATTCAGCTACTACAAAGTCTGAATGACTTGCAAAGACATATCAACAAGGATTATCACATAAAACATGAAGCAAACATGTAAAGAATGACATTAATAAGGCATAAGAAGGAAAGGTAATCCTCCTTAGCCTTGAAGGTAGAAATGTAATGATGGCTACAAAGCTTGTTGCAAAAGAGAACAATGATCTCATGAGTTGATGTGTGACTCATGGGATGAGTGAGTCATCTCTATATGCAAGAAAAATAATTGCTCGCTATGAATTAGCTACCTCTGTCTAAAAGGTATCCAGAACAAGAAATCCACTTTTGTTATCAAAGTGTGTAGTTGAAGCAGGTTACAAGTGCAAAGAATTCAAGGGATAGAATAATAAAGGTCATTCACTTAAAATAAAATTTAAAAAGTTCCAATGGAGAAAGGAAATATTCCATTGGGAGCATATTGGTCTTGAGTGGACAGAACAAGGCTTCACAAGGAATCACTTAATGAAGTGAAGAGAAGTATTCAAAAAAAATATTTGAGCAAAGTTGATGTACAACTAGAGATAATGGAAATGCATGTCATAATAATAATGGTTAATATGGTTAGGTGATACTGTAGCATTTAGAAGAGGGAATTATATGAACTAAATTATTCCAAGGTGTTGGAAGGTTCCAGTAAGGTAACAATGGGGAATGATTGCCTAAATGGAGGCAACTTCCAATAGGACATATTGGTTGGAATTGCAAGATGGCCAAGTGGGACTTGGTTGAAAAATGTTCAGATCAAGCAACAATAGTGCATGGATGAGTGCAGAAGGCCTCAAGGATCTAGAGGGATTCAAGGATTACTACATGGAGAACAAGAATATGGAACATATATGCATTGGAAGAGATGCATGATGCATAAAGGAAAGCTAGAATGCACATGCATTAGTAGGCATGATGATGATGAATGCTTAGTGCATACAAAAGTGCATTAGTGCATATGGACTTGTTTGGGCATACATATGGCATGCTTGTAGACTAAGAATTGTTGTTATGTATGCAATAATGATGTTATGATAATTGAATGTGACTAATGATGGATTGTGTATCCAAGAAAGGTTAATGGCATGGTTGAACGTGTGGATGTTGTCGTGGCATATGACCACCATCTATATGAAGACACAGTGGATGGTAAGAATGTTGATCAAGAGGTTGGCGAAGAGAGCCTATGAGCTTCTACAAGATACTAGTTGATCAGGTAGCATTAGCTAATTTGATAACAATCATAAATGTATGAATTTGGTTGCTCATGGTGCTTAAATGTTGGGCGGGGGTGGATTGAGGTAAGAATTCCTTTAGTTAAATTTCAATATTTGAATAGATGTGTAAAGGCATAGGGCCTTGAGGATACAAATTTTATTTAATGCTTGAAAAAAATTATATGGAATTTAATTGCATATTATGTTATGTTGATTATGAGATCATAACTAGGTCAAGTCAGGAGACATACTCCTATTATAGAAATGGATTCCAATAGAGCTAACCATGTGTGAGGCCATGATGTGGTTGGATATGAAAAAGTTGTAGCTCTACATAGGTGCTCAATGGTCTCCCTACATATAATCGATGTTTTGATTGCAACCTCTTTGTCGACACCGAAGAGAACCAAAGGATTTTACTCACGGTGTTGTGTATGGGTCGAAGAGGAAGGCATCCAAATGATCAAGAAATTAATTGGGAAGAGTTTGGATGATGTGTTAAGGTGTTGGCTAGACCTTCCAGCTCACCATGGTGGAATACATGGCATAGATATGTGGTATTCTAAAATCAATGCAAGGGTGCATTGAGTAGATGTGTCCATGGGTATCAACACAATAGTTTATTGGCAATGTTTAATTACATTATGAAAAGCTTGGTGTGCTAGATAATGCACGGGTAAGGAATGATAATTGCATTCCACTTAATATGATTAACATATGGAGGTGATTGAATTGTTAGTATGTTATAATTCTGAGATCACTTCATGTGTTATTGTAAATGTTGCAATAAAATGTTAATGTGCATGGATACTGACAATTGTTTGACTGAATGAAAGTTGAGAAAAATTGCAGGAAGAATGGTTTTGGATATGGGCCCGTAAGGGAGACTGATACTTGTTATTGCAAGAGCCAAACATTGTGAGAGGGAATCTCATATTTGGGAAAATTTGACTTCCTATATGAAACAAGTTTGAAAATTAATAAGTGGAACTACTATAAGGATATCTCGTGATGACTGTATGTGTGTGACACAGATGAGATGATGGCTACTAAAGTTGGAAGCTTGGGAAGAAGGCCACTAATGAAACTAGAACCCTATGATTGCCACAAGTTATTGGCTACATAGCACTAGTGGATTTCTGGTAGTAAGTTAGCAGTCTCCTTGCACAAGAACACCTTGGCAAATGATGGATCACCCAAGGGACGGTGTAGCAGAGAAGGGGATGCTTGAGCATGGAGGGTGAGTATAGCAAGAAAGATGCAACTTAATAATGCATATGGCACGCTGGCTAGAATCATGAGGGTGTGTCTGAAAGGAAAGTGAGCTCAAATCTTGCCCATGGTAGCTTTGTGAAGCATAAGATAGTCATTAATATACGTATTGGATTATGTTGCAAATTTATTTTGAAATAGATGTTACAATGTGGAGTTGATAGCTCCTGTTAATACAATAATTGATGTATGATAATGGCTATAACATGTATATTTTCTTGATGGACTCTATAGGAACAATTGAAGAGAAAAGGAATGAGTGAGTACTTGGAAAGAAGAGCAACAAAAGGAAATGGAGCTTAAGGACAAAACATGGAACGAGTAAGTCCAATGAGATTGTTATAGCTCGAAAGAAGCAAAGCGGGAACTAGAGGATGCAATGCGGGAGGTGTTACCCCCCATGCCTAGGGGTAACTAGAGGAGATCATGTCTCATGGCCCATAATGGAGAACATGATCCTGACCATGATGATGATCAACATGTCCACAGATGGCACCCCAGTAGCCCCCCTCATTCACCTTTGACTCTACAGGTCAACCAAGGCTCATCACATCCAAGCAACCTAATGCATGGGAGGTGGTAAGCCATTGTCACCATGAGGTATGTTAGTCCTTATTTTATGCAAAGTGTGGGGCATGTGAATGAGGATTTTTGGTCAAAGTTGGATAATGGATCACTGGCTTGGGAAATTGTATCAGTTGCTTTGCTTCACCTTGGTTGGAAGCTTCTATTCCCTAGTCCTATGTTGTCACCACCCAAGGAAAAGAGGTACTACTAGGGGGACTTTACAAGGGTAATGTTCTGTTCCTCACCATACTTAACACTTTCTATATTGGAGCCTCTCATAGTGTACCAAACTTCGGAAATGGTTCATGGTCCCTTCTCTCATGACAAGAAGGGGTTGAAGGCCCAAAAGTTGATGCAAGTTTCTCTATACATGTATGTTATTGCTAAATGATAAAGGGCACCATAAAATCCTTGGGCCAACTTGAGCTCTACCTCCTCTAATGATAATCTCCCATGTCTCAATGTGAATGAATGCACCAAATTATAAAGGACAACAACCTGATGAAAAATGAAGGAATGAAGTTTAAAACCTTATAAAGCGAACTTGCAAATGATAATTGGGTATCAAAAGTAAAAATAAGGGGTTCAGAATGCAAAAGGTACTGAGGAAAGGGTATCTCAAGCAAGCAAGTAGTCCCTTTACAAAGGTGCTCATACAAATGGATTCAATGACACTATAAGCCATGAAGTAAGCCCTAAAACCATATCACTATCACACTTACTCTTAAAGAGTTTCTTTATTTCCTGCTTCCCTCGGGACCTATCCCTCTACCTAGGTCTTTTATTTCCTCTCTAGGTTGGCACACCTAATAGGGTTGGATGAAGGCCCTCCCATACTTAAACTTTCCAACTCACATGAGGTCTCGGGCTGGTGTGATGTTTTTTGTTGGCGCAGAATTGATCAGACCAGGGTCCTTCTCAGGTTACCAATAAAAGGCACCGAGTAGTCTAGAGCGCTGGCATTTTCATCTCCTCCGAAGAGAAGAAGTCTCACCCGAAGCACAACTAAGATGAGAACATAGGGAAGGGAAAGGAGAATACTTAGGTGGGTTTCCAGAATCTTCAAGACTCACCATAACCTTGCGCAAGATAGACTAACCACATAACAGATCTGAATACATTCATATTGGAAATAAAGACAATCATGTTGCGATAGTATTTGTAAATAGGGACAACGCATAGATCTTATCAAACATAAAGCAGTATTGTAAGGAGACAATCCATAAGCATACACACAGAATGACACATTAATTTCAAAATGTTAGGTCCTTCCATATATATTATCAAAAGAGCTTCTCGGATACAATCCTAGAGATACAAATCAAGACTTTGTTACAAGCTTCTAGCTCTGGACTCATGTCTCAAAGCTCTATCTACCCTTTTCCCCAAAATGTATACAAGTTACAATCACAAAACCTTTTATCTGTCTGTGCCCTCTATACCTTCTATGACAAAACCCAATAACCAACCAACTACACCCAACCATACCCAACCCTTTTACAATCATATGCATCTCATACATATAGGCTGAGTGGGATCTTCTGGCTTTAGACTCCGCGTGCTTTCCTGTTCTTGTTCTATTGTAACTTCCTTTGCCTCGGTGGTGTTGCATTGTCCCTTTTCGCAACCATTTTCTGTTTCTTTTCTTGCTCCACTGTCCAACTTCTATGTGGCTTGCACAACTCATATTTGACCAAAATTGGGATTGTATTCATGCTTGTGCAACTTCAGACCAAAACGGAAGGGCCCAACAGGCTCGGACCACAATCCTTGACTCACCCTCGAGTCAACTCCTTGGCTCTTTCGCGGCTTCTAGGAGTGCTTGTTGCTTCCCTTTGTCCTCCGTCTTTGCTTTGCTTTCATCCTCTGCTTGTGCTTTTTCCTTTTATGCATGTTATTGCACAGTTTGTAGCTAGGAGTAAAGGATATAAGGTAGAAGGTGAAATTGGCGTAACAGGAACCTATCCCACCCAATGTCACCACGATGGGCAGGTTCTTTTTCTTTAGGGAGGCTAGGTCCAGGGGAGACGTCCCTGGTGACTTGGGGTTTTGAAAGGGAAAATAATAAAAGGACAAGGACAAATTCCCCTTTCACAAATCACCGCCAATCAGATAGTTCCAACTAAACAACCAATAATAAGGTATAACCAAAAAAAAGAAAAGCACCTGCATAAGACAATACAACAAGGAAACTGATACGTGCAATCTTGGTTAGTACTTCATATAAATCAGTGACTATCTGATATTCAATATAAGAAATTTAAAAGTAAATGTTGACAAAGTCAATGTTCACAAAATAACAATGATAAATGTATCACTTGTCAATAGATACAAGAATGATATGGCATCCAATATAATCAGTCAATACTTAGTCTAATAAATGCCCTCAACTACCATTAAATTGCTCATAGACAAAACATTGTTGCATCAATGATATAATAGCAAGGAGTGACGTCAACATTAAGGGTTAGTGGGTTAGGGTTTTGAGATTCAAAAGTTTTGAGAGTGTTTAGATCAGGTTCTACTTCAACGTTTGAGGTCTTAGATTAGTGCCTTTAGGGTTAAATGGAGTCAATAATGAAGGACACAGGAGTTGAAGGAGGATGGATAAGGACTGGAGGGAAGAGCTCTAAAGTGCTGCTATGGCAGGGCCTCAGAGACAAAACCCTAGGGAAGAGAGGCTCACTCCGGTGTTGCTATGGCAAGGCCTCGTGCTCTCTCCTCCTTCCTTAGATGGAAAAATGACTAGCATGAAAGATAAATTCAAGACAGGAGAGTCAAATGAGGGAGAGTATTGCTACAACAAGGCTCTATCATCAAACCCTAGAAGAAAACGACCTTAACTGTAGATAACCTAGCCTTGGACGTCTCCTCCTTCTTGAGCTCTGAAAAGTATGACTAGCATATGAAGAGGGGAAAAATGAGTGTAGCTAAGGCTAGGCTCAATCCTCTTCAGCATGAAAGAGTAGAGTGTTGCTATGGCAAGGCTCTATCTCACTTCAACAAACAAAATGGCTAGAAATCTTGAGGGGGACATGAGACAAGGACCAATTATGTGTGCTTGTCACCTAGGGTTTATGCAACAAATTTATAATAATAAATGCAAGTAGTAACAATACAACCATTCAATTAAGAAGTTTTTCATAATTTCACTTACATTTCACCAAGAAACATCATAACAAACCCTAGTTGTAACACCTTCCATCAAGAGAAATGCCAAAAAATGCCAAGAGAATCTTCCTTCAATAAGTGGGCCTCACTAAATCAGCCAAAACCCTAAAGTAGGGCGCAAATTTCAGACCTCACCAAGTGGTGAGTGAAAGATAATGATAAAATGAGAGTCAAAACCCTCAATATATAGTGTATCAATGACCTAATTTTACTTTTTAGGTTATAAAAAGGCCGATGAGGCCATAATACCAAAATAATATTGTTTTTACATTAAATTGTCAAATTAAAACCCTAATTGAGTTGTAAAGAGAGTAAAATCCCCTTCAAGGGAGGCACTAGCCCTTTCTAGGGCAAATGATAGATCCAGGAGCAAAACGTTATCCCCCCAGGGGCCTCTCCAGCATGCCACACGTGCCACTGCTGCCCAGTCTGCCTCCAAAAGTGTCCATGAAGCTGGATGACATCATGGTGAAGATGGGGACGTCCTAAGCCTTCCAAGGCTAGCGTTCCACTGAAAAGGGGTCATTCCCCCTAGGTCTAGTCCTGTCGGAGTGTCTCTGGTGGGACGTCCTCTTCCTTTCAATTGAAAAACCCCGGATTAAGCTTTGTCTTGTCCCTGCCCCTTGATGGGGTCTCAACATCCATCTAGTGGGCTCTTCAGCCCCATGGAGGTCCGAACTGGTCATCTCCCCATGTGTACCGATCCAAATGGTACCTGTCCGTCAGGCACGGTCCTGCACATCAAAAGCTACACCCTCCATTGGCTCATCAATCACAGGGATCATAGCAATGTCAATCACATCTCATCATCAATATTATTAAACATATGCATAAACCCCCCAATACATCAGTCAATAGCTCAAAGACATTACAAAAACCTGCAATACAAGATTGGAGAAAAGGTCAAGGTGTCCTATTGGGCTAGTGTCCACAAGAAAAGGAAAGTTTCCAGAAAGATCTCATCCAAGCCATGTAAGTGAGGTGATGTGGCTAGGGATGTCCAAACATGTGGGTGCAGTGAGGGCCAAGGAT
>JASDQU010011848.1:107802-119247 GCA_032191745.1 Picea mariana | reverse complement strand
CTGAGTAGGTCTTGTTTTGTTATTTTCCGGGTCGCCCTTGTTTCTTGCTGAGAGGATTTTTACTGCCTTCTCAGGGATCCCTGGGTGAAGCATCTCGAGGTTTTATTTCTAGGCTTTTGTATTTTACTAGCTGCTTTTACCTTCTAGGCCTTTAGCCCCTTCTTCCCACGAGATAAGGTGCAATCCTGTAAATAGGTCAACCCAATGCCCGGATAAGGGGAATGGGATAAATGAGCAGGAGATAAGATGAAAAAGTGGTGCTATGATGGGAGCGGACGATGGCTTTTCAGAAATCCCCCCAGTGGCAAACCAAAACCTATGGGCACAGGCTTGCTAGGGCAACTTGTCAATTCCCCCAAGCATGGTCAAGTGGGCAAATGTAAGATCCAAGCAGTCGTTAGAGATAAAAGGAATCAGATGCATATATTTAAAGGTTTTAATGAACAAAAGTGACACATACCATGATACCTGGACCAATTACCTCATGGATCAAGAACCTTCTCTGATACAGGACCAAGATGATGGTGATGGATGTTGTTGTTGCTGAGAAGACAAAGCTAATGAAAGAAGAAAATGATGGGCCTTCTAGGGCCATGCTCAAGTCAATCCTACTCTCGGTACTTCATGTCTAGGACCTGTGGGCCTTGAGACATGATCTCCTAGTTATCCCTAAATAGTGGGGATAACATCTGGCTCCAACTCGGGGACATGTGCTCACCGTAGAGCGCATGAGAACCTCAGAATCTCTGGCATAACCTCCAGACCTGCTCAATATCGATAGAAGTGTGAGTAACAGAATTAGGGTGGTAATGCCACCCAACATACATATACATATATATATGGACTGAAAGAAAACAATAAAAAAAGTGAATGTAAAGAAAAGTACCTACCTTTACTTACCTGTTGGCTGGATGTTCGATGTAGTCAAACGACCAGTGTAGCCAATCCAACAATGTCCCATGATATCTGCCTTTGTCATTCATCATAAACTAAAATAGTGATAAATCAAGCACAAAAATGTCATGAGTTAGAATATATATCATATCATCGGAAACCTTGAAGTCTAACTCATGGAGGCGTGTGGGAGGGATAAAATCCTGCCAAGACCATCTCCGAGGAAAGTACTCAATCCACTTCAAGAAAGGGTCATGAAAAGTGCAAGGTCCATAAAATTGACTCAAAGGGCATGCCAATTGGCTACCTAGGACATCCTCACGTTCTGAAGTCAAGGAAAGGATCGACAAAGATCTAGGAGACGATTGGCAAACTACCAAGGGAAAGTTGAAAAACTGGGATAACTTACTCAAACTTGCAGTATCCAACCAACCCTTGGAGTCTAGGTTTTGCCTAAGAGGAAACTCAACATAAAAAATATACTTCACAACTACACCTTTAATGGACAAGCACAGTAAAGTAATAATAGGTGGCTGGAGTGAAAGGTCATGAGAATCCTTCTTTAGGCAAACAATGTTTTTACTCCTATCAAAATCTGAGCATAGTGGTGGTTCATAGTCATCTTCATAGGGTAAAACTAAGTGCTCGAATGAGTACTCATCAAAGGCCTCAAGGTAAGACCGAAAATCATCAGGCAAATATTGTACTTGGTCAACCTTGGGTGTTTGGGGAGCGTCACTAAAAATCTCATCTCCATGTTGCCACTGGTCAAGAGCTTGCTGTGATAATTGCAAAGGCAACACTTGGAGATGACTCTTTATGTCATAGATGGGATCCATATCATAACTAACTGCATTCCACCTACGTCTCCCAACATGTATGAACTCATCAAAATCAGCTATGTCAGTATCAGTATCATAACATGGAGGAGTCAAAACATCCAATACTTCTCTACTCTCTGTATCATAAGGTAAAGAATCATTGAAAATTGAAAGGGGAATAATTTACCTTGCTTAATCCTTCCTGTGCAAGAGCTTCAAGTATTTTGATAGCTTCATCAAGTGGAAGATATTCCTCTACATCTTTAGTCTTGAGATATAGGGGATCTAGCTTGTCCAAGGGTTCGATTTCTTCTTCACTCTCTGAGTCATAAAACAAGGTATCATCAAAAAAATGGAAAGGAAAATGACTTACCTCATTCTCTTCATCTTGTGTAGGAGGGACAGGATCTTGGAGAGCTTCATCAGACTGAGGAGTGGTTACTGGTCTTTCATCTTCATAATTCACGTCTATAGTTATATCTTTGTTGTATTATGTTGAATCATGGGAGAAATCTTGCTCCTCTTCAAGGGGCTGATAAGGTTCTTCATAGATATCTTCTTTCACATCAGAGGGTTCTTGATGTTGAATGTGATATGTATTTTTGAGATATGCTACGATCTCAGTAGTGAATCCCCCGTCGTCCAAAGCTATTGTGAGATTTTGAAGGGCATCTTCATACGTTTGGCAACATGGCTCGGTAAATTCAATAAACCTACTGATGAGGTGTATGAAAGATGATATGCCCCTGTCTTTGCAACAACCCTTAAACCGATCTTGCAAGTAGGATGGCAGAGTGAATATGAACAATTTTATAAGGGCATCCTCTCCTCCCAACTTCATCTTGCTCATATAGTCCAAAAAATTTACGATGTGAGGAGTTGGGAGACCACAAAATCTTGGAGAGTTGTTTAGCCATTTTGGATCAAAATAATTTGGGTATCCTTGAAATTTTCTGAAATCAATAATCAGATACATTCGTTCCTAGTGTGCCATGATCCCATAACTTGGAAATATCACAAAAAGTAAGGTGGCACCCTGAGAAATATTAGTGGAGTCGCTAGATAATTTGCCTGAAACTATCAAAGAAATAGGGAAAACACCCTAGTGGAGTCATCGGGTAAGCTTGTAAGGTAAAGGCTCTAGAGGCAAGGCTTACCGAAAGGATTTGTCATTTGAGGAGAATTGACTCAGTGTTCCCCGACAATGGCGCCAAAATGTTATCGCATAGTTTGTAGCTAGGAGTAAAGGTTATGAGGTAGAAGGCCAAATTGGCGTAACAGGAACCTATCCCACCCAATGTCACCACAATGGGTAGGTTCTTTCTCTTAAGGGAGGCGAGGCCCAGGGGAGACATCCCCGGTGACCTGGGGTTTTGAAAGGGAAAAGGATAAAAGGACAAGAACAAATTCCCCTTTCACAGATCACCGCCAATCAGATAGTCCCAGCTAAACAACCAATAATAAGGTATAACCAAAGAAAAGAAAAGCACCTGCTTGAGACAATACAACAAGGAAACTGATACGTGCAATCTTGGTTAGTACTTCATATAAATCAGTGACTATCTGATATTCAATATAAGCAATTTAAAAGTAAATGCTGACGAAGTCAATGTTTGCAAAATAACAATGATAAATGTATCACTTGTCAATAGATACAAGAATGATACGGCATCCAATATAATCAATCAATACTTAGTCTAGTAAATGCCCTCGACTACCATTCAATTGCTCATAGACAAAATGTTGTTGCATCAATGATATAATAGCAAGGAGTGACATCAGCATTCAGGGTTAGTAGGTTAGGGTTTTGACATTCAAAAGTTTAGAGAGTGTTTAGATCAGGTTCTACTTCAACGCTTGAGGTCTTAGATCAGTGCCTTTAGGGTTAAATGGAGTCGATAATGAAGGACACAGGAGTTGAAGGAGGACAACTAAGGACTAGAGGGAAGAGCTCTGAAGTGTTGCTATGGCAGGGCCTTAGAGACAAAACCCTAGGGGAGAGAGGCTCACTCCGGTGTTGCTATGGCAAGTCCTAATGCTCTCTCCTCCTTCCTTAGATGGAAAAACAACTAGCATGAAAGATAAATTCAAGACAGGAGAGTCAAATGAGGGAGAGTGTTGCTATAACAAGGCTCTATCATCAAACCCTAGAAGAAAATGACCCTAAGTGTAGATAACCTAGGCCTGGGATGTCTACTCCTTCTTGAGCTCTGGAAAGTACGGCTAGCATATGAAGAGGTGAAAAATTGAGTGTAGCTAAGGCTAGGCTCAATCGTCTTCAACATGAAAGAGTAGAGTGTTGCTATGGCAAGGCTCTATCTCACTTCAACAAACAAAACAACTAGAAATCTTGACGGGGACATGAGACAAGGACCAATTATGTGTGCTTGTCACCTAGGGTTTATGCAACAAATTTATAATAATAAATGCAAGTAATAACAATACAACCATTCAATTAAGAAGTTTTGCAGAATTTCACATACATTTCACCAAGAAACATCATAGCAAACCCTAGTTGTAACACCTTCCATCAAGAGAAATGCCAAAAAATGCCAAGAGAATCTTCCTTCAACAAGTGCGCCTCACTAAATCAGCCAAAACCCTAAAGTAGGGTGCATATTTCAGACCTCACCAAGTGGTGAGTGAAAGATGATGATAAAATGAGAGTCAAAACCCTCAATATATAGTGTATCAATGACCTAATTTTACTTTTTAGGTCATAAAAAGGCCCACAAGGCCATAATACCAAAATAATATTATTTTTACATTAATTTGTCAAATTAAAACCCTTATTGAGCTGTAAAGAGAGTAAAAGGCCCTTCAAGGGAGGCGCTAGCCCTTTTTAAGGCAAATGAAACATCTAGGAGCAAAATGTTAGCCCCCCAGGGGCCTCTCCAACATGCCACGTGTGCCACTGCTGCCCAGTCTGCCTCCAAAAGTGTCCATGAAGCTGGATGACATCATGGTGAAGATGGGGACATCCTAAGCCTTCCAAGGCCAACGTTCCACTAAAAAGGGGTCATTCCACCTAGGTCTAGTCTTGTCAGGGTGTCTCTGGTGGGATGTCCTCTTCCGTTCAGGTGAAAAACCCCTGATTAAGATTTTTCCTATCCTTGCCCCTAGATGGGGTCTCAACATCCATCTAGTGGGCTCTTCAGCCCCATGAAGGTCTGAACTGGTCATCTCCCCATGTGTACCGGTCCAAATGGTACATGTCCGTCGGGCATGCTCCTGCACATCAAAAGCTACGCCCTCCATGGGCTCATCAGTCACACGGATAATGGTTGAAGTGTCCTCAGACACACACTTTTATTAAATCAGAAAAGAAATTACATAAGAGACTTTGCAAGAGTTTACACCCGAACAACACAATACTCTTGCAATGAGCTATATATAAGCTAAATGTCCTAACAAACTCTAGATATGGATCACTTATTAAATAAACAAGTGTCCATTTACAATAAATGCTATCTTAACAATCTTAAAACAATACTCCTAATTTAGAGTCTAAGATCGACACCTCTCTAGAGTCATATCTTTTACAACAATAATGTATTTCTAAAAGTCTACATTTATTTATCAAATATTCTAGATTATTAATTTAATATTCTAAATTAATAATCATTTTATTCTAACTTTATAAACTATGATAATTGTATTTTGGATTATCTAACATTCCCCTCTATGATCCAAAGATACATTACAACAGATAGCAAGTTCATCCCTGAACTTAGTAAATTTTATTCTGCCAAGAGGTTTCGTGAAAATGTCAGAGATCTGATCTTCTGAAGGACAATAAATTGGCTTGATGACATCCTTTGCGATAAGCGATCTGATATGATGATACTTGGTGTCCACGTGCTTTGTCTTTGAATGAAAAACTGGATTCTTGGCAAGCTTAATGGCTGACTGGCTATCGATGAATAATGATGTAGCTTCTGCTTGAGAAATGCCCAAGTCCTGTAAAATTCGACGTAACCAAACAATTTCACATGTTGCTTCCCATGCTGAGATGTATTCTGCTTCTGCGGTAGAAGTTGCAACTGTAGCTTGTTTCTTACAATTCCAAGACACTGCTGTTGTACCCATGTTCATTAAATAGCCTGATGTTGATGCGCGATCATCAATACTCCCTACAAAATCAGCATCTGAAAATCCACCAAGTACAAAATTTTTAGTCTTTTTGTAAAGAAGACCAAAATCTTTTGTTCCTTGGATATATCGAAGAACTCTTTTGGCTACATTCCAGTGGCTATCCCATGGTTGTTTCATAAAGTGGGAAAGAATACCGACTGCATAAGATAGATCTGGACAAGTGTTTGTCAAATAAATCAAGCTGCTAATCAACTGTCTATAAATAGTGCTGTCTACCAATTCCCCCCCTTCAAATTTTGAAAGTTTCAAGTTTTGTTCCATAGGGGTAAGAGATGGTTTACAATCCTGTATGCCAAACCACTGAAGAATTTCTGCTGCATACTTACTCTGGGAAATGAAAATATGATGTGGATGTTGGAATACTTCAACACCAAGATAGTAGTGAAGGAGTCCCAAATCTGTCATCCTAAAACCTGCATGTAACTCCTTTTTCACCTGTGCGATATGATCATCATTGTTGCCTGTAATGAGCAAATCATCTACAAACATAATAAGAATTACCAGATAAGGACCCTGTTGACAGATATACAAAGTATCATCCAATTCACTTCGTTGAAAACCAACCTTCCTAAGGTATTCATCCATTTTGATATACCAAGCTTGGGGAGCTTGCTTTAACCCATATAAAGCCTTAATTAATTTGTAGACTTTATGTTCCTGCCCTGCAATTTCAAAACCTGGTGGTTGTTGCATATATACATCTTCCTGTAAGTCTCCATTGAGAAAAGCACTTTTTACATCCATTTGATGAACTTTCCAACCATTCTGAGTGGCCAATGCAAGTGTTAAGCGGATGGTATTCCATTTAGCTGTAGGAGCAAAAGTTTCCTCATAATCAATGCCTTCCTGCTGTGCAAAACCTTTAGCCACTAGTCGGGCTTTATACTTGTCAATTTCACCATGTTGGTTGTATTTAATTCTGTAAACCCATTTGCATCTGATGGGTTTAACACCTGTAGGACAATCAACAAGTTTCCAAGTGTTGTTATCAATTACTGCTTGATATTCCTCAACCATAGCTTGTTGCCATTCTTTATGTTTTACTGCTTCTTTGTAGGTGGAAGGTTCAGTAAAATCATGTGCTACTAAGGCAAAATTCCCTTCATTGTTGTGTGATCCCCTTGTTCCCATTTTATTTTGCTCATCAAGCCTTACATCTTTCAAAAGTTGAACTGCCCATTTTGGTAGTTGATGTTCACTGGTTTGGGGATTTGAATTACCATTATTGTAAATTGGATTAATGTAAACTGATGTCCGTCAATCAGTTGAAGATTTTGGAGGTGGAGAATCATTTTCAGATGAACTGTCGCTGCTAGGAGATTCAGATGAACTGCTGGAAGAACCAAATGATGTTGTCGAAGTAACTGGACTAGATGAAACATCTTCAGATGAAGGAAAATCAAGTTCATACCAATTATGTGAATTTGGCGGACTTTGAACTTTTCCTTTTCTTTGATTTCCTTTAGTTTCTAACTTTTGAAGAAGACTTTCTATTTCGTCAGCACTTTTACTTTCAGTTTCATCAAAAATGACATCCCTGCTCACAATAAATTTTCCATTGGACAAAAGTCGATACCCTTTCTTCTCATCAGAATACCCAATCATTGTGCATTTCAAGCTTCTTAAGTCAAGCTTAGTTCGTTTTTCTTTAGGAACTAAGGCATAGCATATTGATCCAAAAACTCGAAGATGTTTAACTCGAGGTTTGAAACCAAACCATGCTTCATAAGGTGTGATTCCATCCAAAGAAGCAGTTGGAGTTCTGTTCCTTAAGTAGATAGTTGTATGGATTGCTTCTGCCCAATATGTAGAACTTAACCTTTTAAAACTTAACATGGATCTTGCCATTCCTAACAATGTGCGATTCATTCGTTCTGCGACTCCATTTTGCTAAGGAGTGTAGAAATTAGTAAAATGTCTTCTTATCCCATTGTTTGTGCAATAAGTGTTGAATTCATTAGAAGTGAATTCTCCGCCATTATCTGTTCTGAGTGTACCTATCTTTTCTTTAACTTCGTTTTCAACAAGTTGTCGAAAAATCTTAAATTTTTCAAATACTTCGGACTTTTGCTTCAAGAAGTAAACCCAAGTTATTCTATTGAAATCATCAACAAAGAGTAAAAAATATTTGCAACCACCGAAAGAAGTTTCTAGGGGTCCACAAACATCGTTGTGAACTAGTTGCAACCGCCGATTTGCACGCCATGAACTTGTTGAAAAACTTTCTCGACTCTATTTTCCATAAATGCATGCTTCACATTTTGAAGTGTCCTTTTTGAAAGTGGGAAGTCCCTTAACCATCCCTTGTTTTTGCAGTTGAGACAGACTATCAAAGTTGAGATGTCCATATCTCACATGCTACAATCTAATAGGGGAGATACTTGTACTTACTGTTCCTGCAAAGTCTGAATGTCTTGGAATAACTGTTCCTTTCATCCTTAATAGTTTTCCGTCTTCATATCCTGTCATCACTGTTTTCATATTTTGTTGGACTGAATTTATCTTAACCAAGCCATCTTCCATAATCACCTAATGTCCTGCTTGTCGAATTGTGACTAAAGACAAAAAATTCTTTTTGAAGGTGGGTACATACCATACATTTGAAATCATTCGTTCTCCAATATCAGTTAAATAAACTTTAACGACTCCTCTTCCATAAGGAGTATGTTTAATATTATCTGCAAGAAAAATAGAATTAAGATGGCATTCTTGAAAATTCCAAAAGAAGTCATGTCTGAAAGTCATGTGTTGAGATGCTCTTGAATCTAAAATCCAAGCATCTTCATAATCACTTTGAAAATCAATGGAAATCTGTAATGTTGAAGATGAGGTAAACACATATTCTGAATCATCATCATGTCGATCATTTGCAAACTGTGCTGTGTTTTGATGAAACTTGGCGATTTTATTAATGGAAGTTCGACAATCTTCTGCATAATGACCAACTTTGTTACACCTTCTGCAAACAATTTGACTGAAGTCTCTCCCTCTACCGAAATTCTGTCCTTTGCCCTTGCTTTGATTTCTGTGTGGAGTTTGTCCTCTGCCTTGACTGTTGCCGTGAAAAGAGCCTCTGCCTTGACTATTTGCTCTTGCGTGAAAATATCCTGTGCCTTGATTGTTTCCTCTACCTTGAAAATACCCTCTTCCTTGACTGTTGCCTCTGCCTTGACTATTGCCTCTGCCTTGAAAGTTGGTATCTCTATTTTGGCCTCATCCACGACCTTGTACAAAATTTCCTCTTCCTCTGCTGCTATAACTGTCACTTGAAGTCTTACTTGTGCTTGCTTCTGTGAAAAAAACATCTTCTCCAACTTGTTTTTTCTTTCTAAAAGTTTTGTTGTGTTGAGATAATAGTTCACTTTGTTCATCAAATGTAAGCTTGTCTAACTTGCCAGTGACTTGTAAAGTTTCCAAAAAATGTGTATAGGAAGAAGGCAATCCAACGATTAAGATTGTGG
This sequence comes from Picea mariana, assembly GCA_032191745.1. NCBI lineage: Eukaryota > Viridiplantae > Streptophyta > Pinopsida > Pinales > Pinaceae > Picea > Picea mariana. The sequence goes on along the minus strand of JASDQU010011848.1, from coordinate 109,916 downwards.
TCATGAAACTATCATCTACTGCTTGAAAACCCGCATTTAGTATTTCTTGCTTAACGTTCTTAAGTCTGGAAATATATTCATGGACATCACCTCCTTCAGTCAATTTTTGTTGAAGCAACTTTAATTGAAGATCAACTTTCTTGGATTCAAGCTGAGTATCAAATAAATCTTTAAAAACTTTCAAAGCAGACCACGCATCAGTCGTATTTTCAATGTGAACATACATCTCATCATTAACTGAAGATTTAATAAGTGCTAATGCTTTGGCATTTTTAACTTCCCATTTCGCTAATGTAGCTGCATCTGTCGGCTCAGTGGGCTTAGTATCTTCATTACAGATATCACGCCAAAGGTCATTGTAAATGAGAGTGCTTTCAATGAGTCGTTTCCATGTCTTGTATGATTTTGTGCCTTCAAGTTTATCTGAGTCGGAGAACAAATTAATTAATTTCGACATTGTAGTTTGTTGAATTTACGCACCAAAAAATAATCACGCAAAGAAATATGAAGATGAACAACACACCAGATGCATCACACCAAAGATGATCTATCGGGGCTTGGCCTTGACCCTCGTATAGTCGTTGAAACAAGGAAAAAATGACTGAGCTTTGTACTTGGCTCTAGTCAAATTCCAAGGAACTTTCAAAATTTTACACTTTTACAAAATTCTGGCAATCTTGCCCCCCCTCAAAGTAAAAAGACTTTGAGTTACAAAAAGAATCACTTGATATGGTACCACAATAATGGCCGAAAGAAATAATGGCACTTCACTTATTGACTTTGAAAAGAGCAAGTAACAATAATAAGATAATTCACATGTAAAATAAAACTATCAGAGTTACTTCACTTATTGCCTTTGAAAAGAACACTTTCAGCGTTCCTGTCAACATCTTCCACGCACAACAAGATATGGCATCAATAATGGCAATTATTGTTGCCAGATAGACTCCTTCTGCTGAAGTTGGCAGTGGCCGATCCGATTGTATTTGCACTATAAAAGGATCCGGTCCTGGACAATGGCTGATTGTAAATGGCAGAACGTCTAACAGTAGACAACAAATGCCATTACCATAACTGCACACTGATCACACATGCCATCACCATCTCCCCCATTCGCCATGGCTTTGCCGGGATAAAGAATCACAGTCACTAACAGGTGCCACGGTCCTCGTTTTCACGCGTAGGTTATAGTCGCTCCATGCACAGATAGATTACAGTCGCTCCATGCACGTGTAGGTTATAGTCGCTCCACGCACACATAGATTACAGTCCCTCCACGCACGCGTAGGTTACAGTTGCTCCATGCACGCGTAGGTTACAGTCGCTCCAACAGTATTGAGGGGCGAGAGTATTGATTCTCCTTCAACAAGTGACTTTAGTATTGAGGGGCGAGAGTATTACTCCTCTTTAAAATGTTCACACCAGTCACACAACAGAGGATTTCCATGCACCAGTCCGCAGGTGAATTTCTAATATTTAACTTATGCTGTCAATATGTAGGTTCCAACCTGTATATAACTTATGGAAATCACCAATTTATTAGTTAGAGACTCCTCCAGGCAACACCAAAACCGCGCGCATTATTTATTAGAAAAGGCAGAAACAATATGTGAATTTTTTATGTTGGATCGCGGGCACATAGAGAGTTCGTTGAATCTAAATGCTTATAACAGTGATAATTTATAATAGTGATAATGTATTCGCTAGAAATTACTCAGAAATTACACAATGTTTTGCTCAGACATTACTTTGCCAGAAACTAATTTGTTAATTTTCCGGATTTACAATTTGTAAAACCAGTTTGTGAGTCCAATGACTAAAATTTGAAAGTAAAAAAAAAAATTCTTTTCCTTTTTTAAAAAAAATTTGAACAATAACTGACCGATTTACTGTCAGAGTATGCACTGACTTTCCTTGGCCTGTAACGCTGGAATCTCTTCCTCTGATCAGCTAATCTCTTCTTCAGTTCAAAAACATTATTGGAACTTTGATACCACAATAATGGTCGAAGTGTCCTCAGACACACACTTTTATTAAATCAGAAAAGAAATTACATAAGAGACTTTGCAAGAGTTTACACTCGAACAACACAATACTCTTGCAAAGTCTCTTAT
>JASDQU010011848.1:95778-107759 GCA_032191745.1 Picea mariana | reverse complement strand
TTAGAGTCCAAGATACGACACCTCTGTAGAGTCATATCTTTTACAACAATAATGTATTTCTAAAAGTCTACATTTATTTATCAAATATTCTAGATTATTAATTTAATATTCTAAATTAATAATCATTTTATTCTAACTTTATAAACTATGACAATTGTATTTTGGATTATCTAACAACAGATCATAGCAATGTCAATCACATCTCATCGTCAATATTATTAAACATATGCATAAAACCCCTAATACATCAGTCAATAGCTCAAAGACATTACAAAAACCTGCAATACAATATTGGAGAAAAGATCAAGGCGTCCTATTGGGCTAGTGTCCACAAGAAAAGGAAAGTTTCCAGAAAGATCTCATCCAAGCCATGTAAGTGAGGTGATGTGGCTAGGGATGTCCAAACATGTGGGTGTAGTGAGGGCCAAGGATGCATAAGTCTTACCTGTGGGTGCCTTTGTAGAAGGCGAGTTGTACCTATCATGGATGCATTTTTTCCAAGCCCATTCTTGCCTTTATTCTTTTTATTCTGGTTTTATTCTTTTATTTGCTTTTTTTTGTTCAAGAAGTAACCAGGGGACACTGCCTTGGCATGGTGATTAGAGCTGACAGCGTTACCCACAAGTACTTTCACAGAGATGAGAAGGCTGACTCATGATGATACACCCTTTCCCTTGGCCATGCAACCAAAGGTCACTGCCCTAGCATGGTAACCAGATGGTGGCAATGTCATACTATTAGGTACCCATTGACCTAATAGGCTGGCTCATGATGAGACCCCCTATCCTCTGAGTAGGTCTTGTTTTGTTATTTTCCGGGTCCCTCTTGTTTCTTGATGAGGGGATTTTTATTGCCTTCTTGAGGATCCCTGGGTGAAGCATCTCGAGGTTTTATTTCTAGGCTTTTGTCTTTTACCAACTGCTTTTACCTTCTGGGCCTTTAGCCCCTTCTTCCCACGAGATAAGGTGCAATCCTGTAAATAGGTCAACCCAATGCATGGACAAGGGGAATGAGATAAATGAGTGGGAGATAAGATAAAAGAGTGGTGCTATGATGGGAGCGGACGATGGATTTTCAGAAATCCCCCCAGTGGAAAACCAAAACCCATGGGCACAGGCTTGCTAGGGCACCCTGTCAATTCCCCCAAGTATGGTCAAGTCAGAAAATGTAAGATCCAAACAGTCGTTAGAGATAAAAGGAATCAGATGCATATATTTAAAGGTTTTAATGATCAAAAGTGACACATACTATGATACCTGGACCAATTACGTCATGGAGCAAGAACCTTCTCTGATGCAGGACCAAGCCGATGGTGATGGATGTTGCTGTTGCTGACAAGACAAAGCTGATGAAAGAAGAAAATGATGGAACCTCTAGGGCCATGCTCAGGTCAATCCTGCTCTCGGTACTCCATGTCTAGGACCCGTGGGCCTCAAGACATGATCTCCTAGCTATCCCTAAAAAGTGGGGATAACAATGCCTCTTCAAATGAAGAGCCCAACTCTGGGACCAACTCTAAGGCCTGCTTCCTGACCTCTTGGAAACCCACAATTTTTTCTTGGCACTTCCTGGCAAGGAGTGAGGCTTCAACTACAAACTGTTGCATCACATCTGTAATACATCCTTTAGGCTTGGATGCGACTAGGGAGTTCCATTCAAAATCGGTTGTAGCATCTACCTGATGCATCTGCATATATTTCGTCTGAACGACATGTCGAAATTCACACAACTCCTTCTTTCCTACTGCTTGCACCTCAAATAGAGCGTTCAGCTCATTGTCTACCTGTTGAATCTGATTGAATTTCTCCTGCTGCTCCAACGGATCCATGGTGACCGTAACTTCTTCATTGAGCGAATGTATTCTTGCACGCACCTCCTCCAGGGTTTGGTTGTGCCTTGCAATGATTCCCATCCCGTCGCTAACTTTGTGGAATATCCTTGTGCATTCGATTGTACACTTGTCTAGTACTGCTCGAGCATTGTTACCTTCCAACACTACTTTCTGTAACACCTTGTTTCCCCCAGTTTGAAATTAATCATAAAATAGGAATTGCCATGCTAAGGAATGTAGACAATGTAAATGTAATATTGTTTGAGTTGCCAAGAACTGACTGTGGGGGTGAAGCCTTAAAAGTATTGACCATGATATCACTAGAGGAAGAATGTGAAAACTATACGAGAGGGTTCATTATATCAAATAACCCCAAATTTCCCTTGATGAGGATGATAAACCTCCTTCGTATCCCAAGGAGAGAAATCAGTTAAGGAAGAAAAGACCAGTGGTTGAATTATCAACTACCCCCATGAATGGGAGCATCGGCTAGCTACAGAATGCCAGCCCAAAGTACCACAGATACCTGCAGACCCGAGCTTCCTTTTGACAAAAGGAACGTGATGGATCGGAAACCTTCCAAAAAAAGGAAGATAAGATAGATACACACGAACAACCAAAGAGGACGAGGGGAGGAGAGTGAAAGCTTGTAAGGGAGTGGTGTGGAGCTCTCCAGTAAGAGGAAAAACAAAAGGCTGTGAGTTTGATGCTGGACGAGCATCTGATAAACCTCGCCAAGGCCATAACAGAGAGAGAGAGAAATCCCTGAAATTTCATAGAGAACAGAACCCGAGAAGAAGCTGGAAGAGAGAAAGGATCCTTGAGAATTGCGAGAGTTCCCTGCTGATATCATGGCTTGGCATGGGGGTGGCCAGAGTGCGAAGAATGAATGAATTTGAGCCTATGGTAGGGTGGAAAGACGAGCACCCACAATTAGTTAGTTGGCAGCAACCTGCAATAGATAAGTAATTGCATATCTGGTGTGTTTAAGTAGTACTGTGAGTTAAAGTTAGATATGTTGTGAATGACCTAGAGATGGTTATGATTTCTTAACGACTCATACAATATTCCTTCTTTTGTATCTACCTGATTGTGTAATTAGGAAAGTAGAAAATCATATGGATAGGACATGTTTTATACTTGTAAATGCTTGTGTCCTGTGGTGGCATAAGCCAGAGTCACGAACTGTGTGTTCGTCGACCGTGGACATAGTTTCATGTATGCATTTCAACCTTCCTAATCATTTTGAGTCCCTTGGAGGACAAAGTCTATTAAGCTCAGGAGAGGTATTGTAGATATGCACAGGCTCCCTGCGAGGCAAGTAGAGACCAAGACCCACTTAAGTCCTAGACTTGATGAACGAGTGCAAGGGGTGTGCGAAAGACTCTTCTAAGAGTCAAGTCCAGAAGAAAGAGCGTAAAGCTCTTAAGTCCTTCATAACTAACGAAGCTCAGGAAGGATAGGAAGATTTAAGTATCGAAAGGGAATATTATTTCATTTGGAAGATGAATGGACAAGATCCTTTCGAGAGGATATAAGGTCTATCACGACCATTAGATTTGAAGAAGGAGCGTAGGCATTAACGCCTCAACTCCTTTAGTCTTCGCAAGTTCGACAGACGTTGGTAGCCATTGTGAAGGGGACCGATCCTCTGAAATCCGAAACCTGAAGTCGCGATGCGACCTGGACCGTAGATCTAAGGATCTATCGGGATCCACCTTGACCGAGAGTTCGCACATCGGGAAGATGACAGGTTGGTGCAACCAAAACCCCCGAAATCCAAAGTCACGAAATAACGTGGATCGTTGATCTAAGGATCTATCAGGATCGACCTTGACCGTTGGATCTGCTAGTTCAGAAGTTCATGCATCCGGAAGATTACGGGTTGGTGCAACCCAAACCCCCAAAACCCAAAGTTGCGAAGCACCGTGGACCGTAGATCTAAGAACCCTTCAGGACCCCTCTCGACCGTTTGATCAAGGAACTGTGGGTATCATATCGAGAGCACGTAGGGATGCACGTGTTGAACAATGGTGTTGCTAGGTGTGTTGCAACAATGGAACCCCGAGAGGAGATTGTGAACCGTCCATCGTGGCAGGACACTTGGTGGGAGATCAACACTTCGCTGACTCACAATTGGAGAGAGTCAAAGGCAGAGTTATTCGAACTTGTGAAGTCTGCACTCGTGAGTTAATCTGAGCCGTTAGATTGTGGAGAATTATGAGCCGTCGATCTGACACTAGGAGTTCGGGGATCAAGAAAACATAGGTGAACTCTTTTCCAATTCCCCAATATACGAAATCCCGAAGTGCCTTTTGGATAGATGTATGGTCATAGGCCGTGGTCACATGAGAGGAAGGGGCTTAGTCAAGAGATTAGCGCCCTTTATGTAGTTTTCTCAAGAAGGGAAAAGGATCCTGAGGGAAAAGCGCTTGTAGGTTGTCTCAAAGCCTGTGCCAGGGGATTAAAAGGACCTGCATATTTTTCTCGTGGAGGTTCTAGCAGGGACTTGAAGAGCTGCTTCAACTCAGGAATAGGAGACAATCTATTGATCAGGAGGTTAGCAGGCCTGGCTGAGTTGGAATCTTGCGGGTTGCATGAGGAAAAAGTGAAATTTTTATTATGCCCCATCATGGGTGTGTGACACTTTCTTCGTCTGTGCCTGCAACGTCCAAGGTTGTTGTTCTACTTCGCGTTGGCTCTCACGCAAATGTTCTTCCAAGTTATCTATGTGAATGGACATTTGTGACCATGCTCCCTGAACTAAATCGATCTGTTGCATAGGTTCTCCTACGACAATGGACTTCGACAGCTGTGGTGCTACCTTCCTAATGTCTATACAGGATTTGACAAGCTTCTGCTCCGCCTGGACCTTGGTGTATTCCTCGTGTGTCCTATGTGCTTGGAAGAGGAGTGCTTCCTCCCTTATTAATTCTACTTTCCTTTCGGCATGTTGGAGCCTTTGCTCTAGTTGATCAGTTTAGGATATGATCATCCCGACCAAGTGTGTTGCTGGCCACTGTGCGAGGTCAACAAAAGAAGGGGTGGATTCCCTGGGTACTCGGACCTGCAGTGGGAGTCCACTGGCCATTGAATGCTTTGAAGGTGTCTCCACCTCCTTTTCTCTAGTAGATGGTCCTAGTGCAATCCTCAACCTCAACTTCGATGGTAAGAACATTAGCACTTCTTTAAGATTCTTTCCCTACAACTTGTTCTAGCACCTCATCAGTAAGAGGTGTTGGGAAAGGGTCGTGCACACATGCAGAGTTAAGGATTCTATAGTCTACACACACCCTAATGTCCTCTGTACCTTTCTTGCCCTGGATGACTACCGGGCTAACCCACTCTGCTTCTTCCACTACAAAAATGAGTCTAGCCTCCAACATCTTGTCTATTTCCCTCTTAACCTTCTCTTTCACTATGGGGTTAAGGCGATATGGTCTATGCCTTATAGGCTTTGATCCTGGTTTTAGTTCAATTCTCATCTCTCCCATAGCTCCCTTAATCCCTTTTAGCTCTGAAAATGTCTTTGGGAACAAGTCCTCATACTCCCGCAACAAGCTATGTATTTCTTCGCTAGTTTGTTCATCCTAGTAATCTCCTACCATAGCTATCTTAGGTTTCTCTGTATTTCCTATATTGACTTTACGCAACTTCAATGGATAATTATAATAACCGTCGGTCTGGCTAGGTATAAGGTTCTAGATTTCTATGCTTCCTTTTGTTTCCTCAATGGCTAAGTTTCTCAATTATTCTAAGTCATCCAGGATTTCCAAATCCTTCTCAATATTATAGCATTCTGTAGGTCTCTTGTCTGAGTCTAGGTGAAGGTTAGACTAAAGTTCTTTGCTATGCTTTGCACATACCACTAGGTCCGTTTTCCGTTCCCTAGCATCGGTAAAAAGAAATTCTTTAATTCTTTGCAGGACTACTTTAAGCTCAGGGTACTTACTTGTAAATGAGAATTCCTTGCAAAATTGATCGGCCAACGTCTGCTAGTCGCTGGTTTGTCTTCTGGTTTCCTCATGCATGTACCAAGATTTCTCAATTGGACCTAGTGAATGGGGAAATACTTGAACCCACAAGCGAGATGGTATTTCCGCAACTTCCCACTGTCTCACATATTGTTCAATATGTGCTTTAGGATCAAACTGTCCATTGAATAGTTGTGCAACTTGGAAATACGTCTACATCTATGATTCCAACTACTCCTTATCTTGAAATCTATATCGGATAGCTTGCTCCACATCTTCCCAGTTCTTAATCAAGTCTTTGTGACTAGTCCACCATCTAGCAGGGGTGTCCTGGAGGGCTAAGTCCAAAACTGAGATCCTTTGATCCTCCGCTATATTTTCTTCCATGCTAACCAGAAAGTTGTCAAGTTCTGAGGTACCATCATATCTTGGTTGTTCTTTGATCTCAGTTCCAACCCATCTAGTTGCTATGACAGTTGCACATCTTCTTGAAAATCTTTCATATGATCCTTGCTGCCAACTATCAAATGCCAGATATGAATCTTCGTTCGTCGATTGTATGCTCCTCCAACTTACTGATCCGTCAGTAGTGGGATTTATGTAGTCTTCTCTCGTTCCTGCTGTTACAACGTACAAATGATCCAAGTCGTCTCCTTCCATATTGTTGTCCGTTGGCTCCGTGTACGGAGGGCCTACATACAGATCCAAGGGTTGAACCGCTTTTAATCTGTCTGCCTCGAATGTCATAGTGTTTTTCTTTAGATCAATCACGACATAGTTATCATAAGTCCAATCAATACCAAGTAGTGCAGGATAAGGGTCCTTATCCCCCATGATTTCGATCAACTCAAAACCAGCTATAGTCTTCACTCTCGACACATCTATTTCCACCTGCTCCAGTCTTCCTATTGGAAAAATACAGTATTGATTGGCCATTCTTAGTTGGATCGAGGAATATGTCAACTGGGGGTTTCCTAGAGCTTCCCAAGTCTTTTTAGGCAGTATATTAACATCAGACCCTAGATCTAACATAACATCCTTAATCTCAAACTCATCTAGCTGGGTTGTTAATCTAAACTCTTTTTTAGTCCCTACTTTCCTTCTTTGCACTCTTTGGGTATTCTTCTCAGGGAGATTAGTCCTTATTCTAGTTTCTAGAGACTCTTTAGTTCCTAAGACTAGGTATAGGGCATTGCACAACTTTTCTGTCAACCGGTCATTCCCAAGAATATCAGAAAATAGCTGAAACCAAAGGTCAACTACATTCTGTGGTTGCTCAGGTTGTCTGATCAGAACTATAGGATTTCAGGGTGCAAGGGGTGAAGCAGGGACTTGCGCAATCCTAGGGTGAACGATAGGCTGAAGGGGTTTTTCTGGCATCTTAGAGTCAGGGATACTCTGAAATACTTCTATTGCATTTTTAAAGAATAACATCTATTTCAGAGGATCATACTTGTCATCCTTAGGTGTTGCTTTCTTTATCTGAGGTAAATTATTAGCATCTGCGCTAGTCTTTGTTCCTACTCGAGTAACGATATTAAGTTTGGGTAGTTTTCCTTTAATGAATCTCTTTATCTCTGAACTGATAGGATTAGTTCCTCATTGATGTACCCGATCTTCCCATTTTACAATTAGTTTTGGGCAATCTCTAGTTGCGTGCCCATTGGTTATGCAGTGAGAGCACCATGGCCGCCTTGGGTGAGGACAATATCTATCCATGTGGCCTTTCTCATCACAGTTGTAGCATCTACTGGGTCCTCTTCCCCCAGTTCTTCCTCCTCTGAAGTCTCCTCCAACTCCACCTCCTCGACCTCTTCCCTGTCCCTGAGGGGTTTCATTCACCCTGAATGATGTTCTATCCACTCTGTCCGCAAGTGCATCCAATGATCTACACTGATTTGTAGCATGTGTGGTAGATGCACAAAACTCATAATGCACAGTATTCGGTACAATTGAATACTTCTGAATAATGGGGTGTTGTCTTGGCCCATGCATAAGGATTCAACAAATATCACAATACTCAACTGATGGTGCTGATTGATTACCTGGAAAAGCATGATATAGGGTTGGGGTATGTGTTGGATTACTGAGAGGGGGGGGGGGGTGAATCAATAATAGGTCAATTTAAATCTTTTCAGCCATATAATGTAAGTGTAATATCAGTGTAGCATTATCATCCAATAATATCTGTGTTTCACTAGGCCTTCTTGGATAACCCTTTTGTGTATGACTTTCAAAATTGTTTATTTTCCTGCTATTAGCTCAACAATTCATAGATTTATGTCCAAAATTATTACATGCATAACAAAAACCAAAAAATATAGTTTGATACATGGGAGTTGAAGATCTTTAGAAAGGAGTTGCTCTTCTGAATCCTTCTTCTTCCCGAAGCCTATCTATCCGTTGTTGATTATGAAATCTGAATCTTCTCGGTGGAGGAGTGTCCCTATAATCTTCCTTGTAGATCTTTCTACCCCTTTGATTTTTTCTGCATAGATTTTTGGATATGTTTTTTGTTCCATTGTTTTGGAGCTTGATCCCTTTTCTATTTGATTGTATCCAAGTCCGGACCTGTCATGATGAGGTTTTTGACTGCTGATAATGTCATCCAAAACTTTTGAGTTGTTCTGCATATTTTTCTTTTGAAGATCCTTTCTTAATGCGACAATCTCTGCTTCCAAATTTCCAATGATCCTATCTCTTTGTTCTAACTGTTCTTTGAGTGTTTCTTTAATTCTTTTATCTTCTTGTATTTGAACCTTCAAATTTGTGATCATCTGTTCTAGTTCCTAAGTGTCTTCTTTCTTGTCTAGTTCCGTTTGTAGCTTCTTGTTTTTCTTCTTCTCTCTTCTTATAAATTCTCTAACACACAACAATTCTTCTTGGTAGTCAACTTCTGCCTCTTCATATTCTTCTTCGGTGTCTTCTTTGCCAGATTCTTCTATTGCCATGATTAAAACTCTTTCTGTCTCACTGACATTGACTTCATCTTCATCTGATGACGAGATGTATTATTTGGTGCATAAACTTTTCTTGAAAGCTTTCTTTGTGTTTCTTTTGTCTTTGTATGTTTGTTTTCTATTTGAGTAATCTTCATCATTCCTCTTATTTTTCTTATGAGGACATTTGTTAGCAAAATGACCAATACCATCACAATTAAAACAAATCAATGGAAACTTACCTTTATATCCGTCGTTGGTTCCCTTATTCAATCTTCTAACAAAGTTGGCCATTTCTTCATCATCTTTCGAGATGTCACTACTGCTGCTATGTTCTTTTTCTTTTTGCTTTCCCTTTTGCTTTGGCCTTTTGGATGCTTTGAAAGTTGTTTCTTTAAGATTAACACTTCTTTAAGATTATTTCCCCGCAACTTGTTCTATCACCTCATCAGTAAGAGGTGTTGGGAAAGGGTCATGCACACATGTAGAGTTAAGGCTTCTATAGTCTACACACACCCTAATGTCCTCTGTACCTTGCTCTAGATGACTATTGGGCTAACTCATTCTGCTTCTTCCACTACAAAAATGAGTTCAGCCTCCAACATCTTGTCTATTTCCCTCTTAACCTTCTCTTTCACTATGGGGTTAAGGTGATATGGTCTATGCCTTACAGGCTTTGATCCTGGTTTTAGTTCAATTCTCATCTCTCCCATAGCTCCCTTAATCCCTTTTAGCTCTGAAAATGTCTTTGGTAACAAGTTCTCATACTCCCGCAACAAGCTATGTATTTCTTCGCTAGTTTGTTCATCCTAGTAATCTCCTACCATAGCTATCTTAGGTTGCTCTGTATTTCCTATATTGACTTTATGCAACTTCAATGGATAATTATAAGAACCGTAAGTCTAGCTAGGTATAAGGTTCTAGATTTCTATGCTTCCTTTTGTTTCCTCAATGGCTAAGTTTCTCAATTATTCTAAGTCATCCAGGATTTCCAAATCCTTCTCAATATTATAGCATTATGTAGGTCTCTTGTCTGAGTCTAGGTGAAGGTTAGACTGAAGTTCTTTTCTATGCTTTGCACATACCACTAGGTCCATTTTCCGTTCCCTAGCATCAGTAAAAAGGAATTCTTTAATTCTTTGCAGGACTACTTTAAACTCAGGGTACTTACTTGGAAATGAGAATTCCTTGCAAAATTGATCGGCCAATGTCTTCCAGTCGCTGGTCTGTCTTCTGGTTACCTCATGCATGTACCAAGATTTCGCAATTGGACCTAGTGAATGGGGAAATACTTAAACCCACAAGCGAGATGGTATTTCTGCAACTTGCCACTGTCTCACATATTGTTCAATATGTGCTTTAGGATCAAACTGTCCATTGAATAATTGCACAACTTGGAAATCCATCTGCATCTATGATTCCAACTACTCCTTATCTTGAAATCTATATCGGATAGCTTGCTCCACATCTTCCCAGTTCTTAATCAAGTCTTTGTGACTAGTCCACCATCTAGCAGGGGTGTTCTGGAGGGCTAAGTCCAAAACTGAGATCCTTTGATCCGCTGCTATATTTAATTCCATGCTAACCAGAAAGTTTTCAAGTTCTGAGGTACCATCGTATCTTAGTTGTTTTTTGATCTCGGTTCCAACCCATCTAGTTGCTATGACAGTTGCACATATTCTTGAAAATATTTCATATGATCCTTGCTGCCAACTATCAAATGCCAGTTATGAATCTTCGTTCGTCGATTGTATGCTCCTCCAACTTACTGATCCGTCAACAGTAGGATTTATGTAGTCTTCTCTCGTTCCTGCTGTTACAACGTACAAATGATCCAAGTTGTCTCCTTCCATATTGTTGTCCGTTGGCTCCGTGTATCAAGGGCCTACATACAGATCCAAGGGTTGAACCACTTTTAATCCGTCTGCCTCAAATGCCATAGTGTCTTTCTTTAGGTCAATGAACACATAGACATCATAAGTCCAATCAATACCAAGTACTGCAGGATAAGGGTCCTTACCCCCCATGATTTCGATCACCTCAAAATCAGCTACAGTGTTCACTCCTAACACATCTATTTCCACCTTCTCCAGTCATCCTATTGGAAAAATACAGTACTGATTGGCCATTCTTAGTTGGATCGAGGAATATGTCCACTGGGGGTTTCCCAGAGCTTCCCAAGTCTTTTTAGGCAGTATATTAACATCAGACCCTAGATCTAACATAACATCCTTAATCTCAAACTCATCTAGTAGGGCTGTTAATCTAAACTCTTTTCCAATCCCTACTTTGCTTCTTTGCATTCTTTGGGTATTCTTCTTAGGGAGATTAGTCCTTATTCTAGTTTCTAGAGACTCTTTAGTTCCTAAGACTAAGTATAGGGCATTGCACAACTTTTCTGTCATCCGGTCATTACCAAGAATATCAGAAAATAGCTGAAACCAAAGGTCAACTACATTCTATGGTTGCTCAGGTTGTCTCATAAGAACTATAGGGTTTCGGGGTGCAAGGGGTGAAGCAGGAACTTGCGCAATCCTATGGTGAACGATAGGCTGAAGGGGTTTTTCTGGCATCTCAGAGTTAGGGATACTCTGGAATACTTCTATTGCATTTTTAAAAAATAAAATCTATTTAAGAGGATCATACTTGTCATCCTTAGGCGCTGCTTTTTGTATCTGAGGTAAATTATCAGCATCTGCGCCAGTCTTTGTTCCTCCTCGTGTAACGATATTAAGTTTGGGTAGTTGTCCTTTAATGAATCTCTTTATCTATGAACTGATAAGATTAGTTCCTCGTTGATGTACCCCATCTTCCCATTTTGCAATTAGTTCTGGGTAATCTCTAGTTGTGTTCCCATTGGTTATGTAGTGAGAGCACCATGGCTGCCGTGGGTGGGGACAATATCTATCCATGTGGCCTTTCTCATCACAGTTGTAGCATCTACTAGGTCCTCTTCCTCTGGTTCTTCCACCTCTGAAGTCTCCTCGAGATCCACCTCCTAGACCTCTTCCCTGTCCCCGAGGGGTTTCATTCACCCTGAATGATGTTCTATCCACTCTCTCCGCAAGTGCATCCAATGATCTACACTGATTTGTTGCATGTGTGGTAGATGCACAAAACTCACAATGCACAGTATTTGGTACAGTTGAATACTTCTGAATAATGGGGCACTGTCTTGGCCCATGCCCAAGGATTTGACAAATATCGCAATACTCAACTGATGGCGCTGCTTGATTA
>JASDQU010011848.1:63697-95747 GCA_032191745.1 Picea mariana | reverse complement strand
ATCTTTTTAGCCATATAATGCAAGTGTAATATCAGTGTAGCATTATCATCCAATAATATCTGTGTTTCACTAGGCCTTCTTGGATAACCCTTTTGTGTATGACTTTCAAAATTGTTTATGTTCCTGCTATTAGCTCAACAATTCATAGATTTATGTCCAAAATTATTACATGCATAACATAAACCAAAAGATATAGTTTGATACATGGGAGTTGAAGATCTTTTGAAAGGAGTTGCTCTTTTGAATCCTTCTTCTTCCCGAGGCCTATCTGTTAGTTGTTGATTCTTAAATCTGAATCTTCTCGGTGGAGGAGTGTCCCTATAATCTTCCTTGTAGATCTTCCCACCCCTTTGATTTTTTCTGCATAGATTTTTGGATATGTTTTTTGTTCTGTTGTTTTAGAGCTTGATCCCTTTTCTATTTAATTATATCAAAGTCCAGACTTGTCATGATGAGGTTTTTGAATGCTGATAATGTCTTCCAAAACTTTTGAGTTGTTCTGCATATTTTTATTTTGAAGATCCTTTCTTAATGCGGCAATCTCTGCTTCCAAATTTCCAATGATCTGATCTCTTTCTTCTAACTGTTCTTTGAGTGCTTCTTTAATTCTTTTATCTTCTTGTATTTCAACCTTCAAATTTGTGATCATCTATTCTAGTTCCCGAGTGTCTTCTTTCTTGTCTAGTTCCATTTGTAGCTTCTTGTTTTTCTTCTTCTCTCTTATTATAACTTCTATGACACACAACAATTCTTCTTGGTAGTCAACTTCTGCCTCTTTATATTCTTCTTTGGTGTCTTCTTTGATAAATTGTTCTATTGCCATGAATACAACTCTTTCTGTCTCACTGTCACTGACTTCATCTTCATCTGATGACGAGATGTCTTATTTGGTGCATAAACTTTTCTTGAAAGCTTTGTGTTTCTTTTGTCTTTGTATGTTTGTTTTCTATTTGAGTAATCTTCATCATTCCTCTTATTTTTCTTATGAGGACATTTGTTAGCAAAATGACCAATACCATCACAATTAAAACAAATCAATGGAAACTTACCTTTATATTCGTTGTTGGTTCCCTTATTCAATCTTCTAACAAAGTTGGCCATTTCTTCATCATCTTCCGAGATGTCACTACTGCTGCTATGTTCTTTTTCTTTTTTCTTTCCCCGTTGCTTTGGCCTTTTGGATGCTTTGAAAGGTTCTTCTTTAAGATTAACACTTCTTTAAGATTCTTTCCCCGCAACTTGTTCTAGCACCTCATCAGTAAGAGGTGTTGGAAAAGGGTCATGCACACATGCAGAGTTAAGGATTCTATAGTCTACGCACACCCTAATGTCCTTTGTACCTTTCTTGCTTTGGATGACTATCGGGCTAACCCACTCTGCTTCTTCCACTACAAAAATGAGTCCAGCCTCCAACATCTTGTCTATTTTCCTCTTAACCTTTTCTTTCACTCTGGGGTTAAGGCGATATGGTCTATGCCTTACAAGCTTTGATCCTGGTTTTAGTTTAATTCTCATCTCTCCCATAGCTCCCTTAATCCCTTTTAGCTCTGAAAATGTCTTTGGGAACAAGTTCTCATACTCCCGCAACAAGCTATGTATTTCTTCTCTAGTTTGTTCATCCTAGTAATCTCCTACCATAGCTATCTTAGGTTGCTTTGTATTTCCTATATTGACTTTACGCAACTTCAATGGATAATTATAAGAACCGTCGGCCTGGCTCGGTATAAGGTTCTAGATTTCTATGTTTCCTTTTGTTTCCT
This sequence comes from Picea mariana, assembly GCA_032191745.1. Classification (NCBI taxonomy): domain Eukaryota; kingdom Viridiplantae; phylum Streptophyta; class Pinopsida; order Pinales; family Pinaceae; genus Picea; species Picea mariana. The sequence goes on along the minus strand of JASDQU010011848.1, from coordinate 93,987 downwards.
CAATGGCCAAGTTTCTCAATTATTCTAAGTCATCCAGGATTTCCAAATCCTTCTCAATATTATAACATTCTATAGGTGTCTTGTCTAAGTCTAGGTGAAGGTTAGACTGAAGTTCTTTGCTATGCTTTGCACATACCATTAGGTCCATTTTTCGTTCCCTAGCATCGGTAAAAAGGAATTCTTTAATTCTTTGTAGGACTACTTTAAGCTCAGGGTACTTACTTGTAAATGCGAATTCCTTGCAAAATTGATTGGCCAACGTCTGCCAGTCGCTGGTCTATCTTCTGGTTTCCTCATGCATGTACCAAGATTTTGCAATTGGACCTAATGAATGGGGAAATGCTTGAACCCACAAGCGAGATTGTATTTCCGCAACTTCCCACTGTCTCACATATTGTTTAATATGTGCTTTAGGATCAAACTGTCCATTGAACAGTTGCGCAACTTGGAAATCTGCCTGCATCTATGATTCCAACTACTCCTTATCTTGAAATCTATATTGAATAGCTTGCTCCACATCTTCCCAGTTTTTAATCAAGTCTTTGTGACTAGTCCACCATCTAGCAGGGGTGTCCTGGAGGGCTAAGTCCAAAAATGAGATCCTTTGATCCTCTGCTATATTTTCTTCCATGCTAACCAGAAGGTTGCCAAGTTTTGAGGTACCATCGTATCTCGGTTGTTCTTTGATCTTGGTTCCAACCCATCTAGTTGCTATGACAGTTGCACATCTTCTTGAAAATATTTCATATGATCCTTGCTACCAACTATCAAATGCCAGTTATGAATCTTCGTTCGTCGATTGTATGCTCCTCCAACTTACTGATCCGTAGCAGTGGGATTTATGTAGTCTTCTCTCGTTCCTGTTGTTACAACGTACACATGATCCAAGTCGTCTCCTTCCATATTGTTGTCCGTTGGCTCCGTGTATCGAGGGCCTACATACAGATCCAAGGGTTGAACCACTTTTAATCCGTCTGCCTCGAATGTCATAGTGTCTTTCTTTAGGTCAATCACCACATAGTTATCATAAGCCCAATCAATACCAAGTAGTGTAGGATAAGGGTCCTTATCCTCCATGATTTCGATCACCTCAAAATCAGCTACAGTCTTCACTCCTGACACATCTATTTCCACCTTCTCCAGTCTTCCTATTGGAAAAATACAGTACTGATTGGCCATTCTTAGTTGGATCGAGGAATATGTCAACTGGGGGTTTCCTAGAGCTTCCCAAGTCTTTTTAGGCAGTATATTAACATCAAACCCTAGATCTAACGTAACATCCTTAATCTCAAACTCATCTAGCCGGGCTGTTAATCTAAACTCTTTTCTAGTCCCTACTTTCCTTCTTTGCACTCTTTGGGTATTCTTCTCAAGAAGATTAGTCCTTATTCTAGTTTGTAGAGACTCTTTAGTTCCTAACACTAGGTATAGGGCATTGTACAACTTTTTTTTCAACCGGTCAATCCCAAGAATATCAGAAAATAGCTGAAACCAAAGGTCAACTACGTTCTGTGGTTGCTCAGGTTGTCTCATAAGAACTATAGGGTTTCGGGGTGCAAGGGGTGAAGTAGGGACTTGCGCAATCCTATGGTGAACAATAGGATGAAGGGGTTTTTCTGGCATCTCAGAGTCAGGGATACTCTGGAAAACTTCTATTGCATTTTTAAAGAATAAAATCTCTTTCAGAGGATCATACTTGTCATCCTTAGGCGTTGCTTTCTTTATCTGAGGTAAATTATCAGCATTTGCGTCAGTCTTTGTTCCTCGTCGAGTAACGATATTAAGTTTGGGAATTTGTCCTTTAATGTCTCTCTTTATCTCTGAAATGATAGGATTAGTTCCTCTTTGATGTACCCGATCTTCCCATTTTGCAATTAGTTCTGGGCAATTTCTAGTTGCGTGCCCATTGGTTATGCAGTGAGAGCACCATGACCGCCTTGGGTGAGGACAATATCTATCCATGTGGCCTTTCTCATCACAATTGTAGCATCTACTGGGTCCTCTTCCCCCGGTTCTTCCACCTCTGAAGTCTCCTCCAGCTCCACCTCCTCGACCTCTTCCCTATCCCTGAGGGGTTTCATTCACCCCGAATGATGTTCTATGCACTCTGCCCGCAAGTGGATCCAATGATCTACATTGATTTGTAGCACATGTGGTAGATGCACAAAACTCACAATGCACAGTATTCGGTACAGTTGAATACTTCTGAATAATGGGGCACTGTCTTGGCCCATGCCCAAGGATTCGAGAAATATGGTAATACTCAACTGATGGCGCTGCTTGATTACATGGAAAAGCATGATACGGGGTTGGGGTATGTGTTGGATTACTGAGAGGGGGCGGTGAATCAATAATAGATCAATTTAAATCTTTTCAGCCATATAATGCAAGTGTAATATCAATGTAGCATTATCATCCAATAATATTTGTGTTTCACTAGGCCTTCTTGGATAACCCTTTTGTGTATGACTTTCAAAATTGTTTATGTTCCTGCTATTAGCTCAACAATTCATAGATTTATGTCCAAAATTATTACATGCATAACATAAACCAAAAAATATAGTTTGATACATGGGAGTTGAAGATCTTTTGAAAGAAGTTTCTCTTTTGAATCCTTCTTCTTCCCGAGGCCTATCTGTCAGTTGTTGATTCTGAAATTTGAATCTTCTCGGTGGAGGAGTGTCCCTATAATCTTCCTTGTAGATCTTCCTACCCCTTTGATTTTTTCTGCATAGATTTTTGGATATGTTTTTTGTTCTGTTATTTTGGAGCTTGATCCCTTTTCTATTTGATTGTATCTAAGTTTGGAGTTGTCATGATGAGGTTTTTGACTGTTGATAATGTCATCCAAAACTTTTGAGTTGTTCTGAATATTTTTCTTTTGAAGATCCTTTCTTAATGCGACAATCTCTGCTTCGAAATTTCCAATGATCCCATCTCTTTCTTCTAACTGTTCTTTGAGTGCTTCTTTAATTCTTTTATCTTCTTGTATTTGAACCTTCAAATTTGTGATCATTTGTTCTAGTTCCCAAGTGTCTTCTTTCTTGTCTAGTTCCGTTTGTAGCTTCTCGTTTTTCTTCTTCTCTCTTCTTATAACTTCTGTGACACACAACAATTCTTCTTGGTAGTCAACTTCTGCCTCTTCTTATTCTTCTTCGATGTCTTCTTTGCTAGATTCTTCTACTGTGATGAATAAAACTCTTTCTGTCTCACTGTCACTGACTTCATCTTCATCAGATGACAAGATGTCTTATTTGGTGCATAAACTTTTCTTGAAATCTTTCTTTGTGTTTCTTTTGTCTTCATATGTTTGTTTTCTATTTGAGTAATCTTCATCATTCCTCTTATTTTTCTTATGAGGACATTTGTTAGCAAAATGACCAATACCATCACAATTAAAGCAAATCAATGGAAACTTACCTTTATATCCGTCGTTGGTTTCCTTATTCAATCTTCTAACAAAGTTGGCCATTTCTTCATCATCTTCCGAGATGTCACTACTGCTGCTATGTTTTTTTTTCTTTTTGCTTTCCCTTTTGCTTTGGCCTTTTGGATGCTTTGAAAGTTGTTTCTTTTATATCTGGATTTTCTTGTTCAGTTCTCATTTCATATGCTGTGAAGATTCCATGTAGTTCATCCATGCTTATTGAGTCTAGATCTGCTCTTTCTTCTAGTGCTGATATCTTAGAATCAAATCTCATAGGAAGAGATCTTAGTACCTTTTGAACAATTACAGATTCTTTAATTTCTTCTCCCAATCCTATGATTGCATTTATTGTTTCATCAACTCGTAAGAAGTAAGCTGCAATATTCTCATCTTCCTTCATCTTTAGTTGTTCGAACTGACCTCTGTAAGTTTGAAGCTTGCTGCTTTGACTTTTGATTCTCCTTCATAAATATTTTGGAGCTTGTCCCAAATCTCTTTAGCGGATTTACAATGTATAACTTTGGTGTATATTGATTCACAAAGACCATTCAGAAGTGCATTTGTGGCTTTGGAATTATTTTTTCCGATTTTCATTGCTCTTTCATTTGTCGGCGAAACTGCTGGTTCTTTGTATCCATCTACAACTGATTGCCAAATTTCAAATCCCTGTGCATGTATATATGTTTTCATCCTTCTGCTCCAAAATGCATACTTTTGTCGATAAAATTGTGGTATTCCATTTTTATACATGTTGTTGCTCTCCATGATCTACCTTTCAGTGGTTAAACTGATTTATGAAGGAATCTTCTCTGATACCAATTGTTGGATTACTGAGAGGGGGGCTAAATTAATAATAGAGCAATTTAAACCTTTTCAACCATATAATGCAAGTGTTATATCAATGTAGCATTATCATCCAATAATTGCAGAGTAAATAAACAATGAACAAATGAACAATCATACACATACACAGTACACTAGTGTTTTTATGTGGAAACCCATAGCGGGAGAAAACCACATAATGTTTTTTCTAATATGTCTTGAAGAATTACATTCATTGGAAGCACCAACTTCCTTTGTTTTCAAGTTGCAACTGGAAGGAGGCTCCAATACCCTAGTTTCTCAGGCTACAACATGAGGGAAGCTCCATCTCCCCAATTCTCTAGCTACAACCAGAAGGAGGCTACAACCCCCTATGTTCTCCGGCTACAACCACCTATCCTTTCCCCGTCCAACTGCCCTGACATAGAAGTAGAATGATGGAACCACTGTCACACTATCACTGTGAGATATACTACTGTAAACATGTACCAATCAACCAACAATCAATCTGTAACAACCTGTATCAATAATTTGTGCCAACATGTACCATACATCAACCTATACCTCAACTTGTACCATAAACAGATGCATCAACCATGCACCAAACTTGTACAAATACCCTGTCACAATAACCTGTAATCAACCTGTACCATAAACAAGTGCATCAACCATGCACCAACATGTACCTCAACCTGTACCATCAACGAGTGCATCAACCATACACCAAATATGTACCAATCATGAATCAAATACACATCAACTATGACTCATCAAGATGTACCAACATCATCAAGTATACACCTCATGTATGTGCCAACTCATCAACCACTTTTCTCAACCATGTACCTAAACCATACACCATGTACATATACCAATATAACCATCAAGAGTTCTCTAGCAATACATCACACTATCCATAACCAAATACCATAAACCCTTACATCAAACCTTGTGCCACAACCTCACTGTTATGTAGCCTTAAGATAAACCAACAACTTCAACAACACATCACAACCAAAATACCAATACCCATATGCCAAATACCAACAACAAAATACCAATTGTATCCCTCAACAAATCTGATATATGCAACAATATTGAACATCCAATACCATTTCAAGAGATAAAACCTAGCTTAGAAAACATACCTCAAACAAGATGTTCCATATCTCTCATAAATATACCCCAACCATGTTGCTGCCACGATTTTCCTGCCGCACTTTTTTTGCCACGATTTTTCTGCCGCGATTTTTCTGCCACGAATTTTCTGCCGTGATTTTTCTGCCACGGTTTTTCTACCTCACTTTTTTTGCCGTGATTTTTTTGCCGCACTTTTTCTGCCGCACTTTTCCTACCACACTTTTTCTGCTGCAATTTTTCTCTATCAATAATACCTTCCCAAATAACCTTTCACAAAAATAGATATTCAATGATATTCAAGTGTGATTAAATGAGAGAGCCTTTCCTCTTATTTGTACTTTCATGTAGCATCCCACTTTCCTTATTTTACAGAGTTCTCCATTAATTTTATTATTTAAATAATTTCTTTTGCAAACACTTTGACTTTTTGGGGCTTCTAGATGACTCATGAGGGTTCTCCAACTTCACATGGCCATAACTCTCTAACCGTGAGGAGTTATGTGACGTTCCACATACCATCGGAAATGGAATGATATTTACTATCCATCTATAATAGTCTTACCTGCATTTATATCAAAACTCATACCATTATCCATCAAACAAACTTGGGTCCATTACCCAAACCTTTGTGCTACCGGAATTCGCTACCAGACTTTCTTCAATGGTTGACATCAATGACAACTAACCCAATTAATCAACAATATGGAATGGTAAATTTGTGGATACTTGCACAACTCCTCTCATGGGTCCTGGTGAGGGTCCCATCGGATTTTGAGGAGGTCCCATTCCCCTCATTTGTGGACATTCGTTCGCCAGATGTCCTTCTGTGTAGCATTTAGTACACTAGACTTGTGGTTGTCCTGGTCTGGGTATTGTCAATGCTTGAATATTTTCTATAAGCGTTGATATTTGTCCTTGTAGTTGTGCCATATTTTCATCTGTTGGGGGTTTCGTCACTCTTAGGCTCCCAGGATATCCTGCCATGGCTTTAATCTTCATTGATTGTTCCAAGGCATCTGTCAAAGTAGCTATCCGTTGTTGCGTGAACGGAATCTGTGTCAGAGGTAGCAATCCCTGGATATACCATTCTCTTTGATGTTCCTCATGGATTGGATGCGCTACCCTCCCTATAGCATATTTAAACTTCTGACTATATTCTCAGGTTGATTTACCTTCCCTTTGCTGAATTTCACACAACTCAGACATACCTTGTTGTTCTGACTGAGGTAGCTTAAACTCCGCTATGAACTTTGTCCATACTTGGTCAAGTGTGAATGCTTGGCCTTGCACTCCTGGTACTCCTGGACCAATGGCATTCATGTACTATTTGAGAGAATGGCCTCTCAAGGTCGTCTGGAACTCAACCAATTTATTCGCATTTAGAGTCCCTCTGGACCTTCAGATTGCTTCACATAAGAACCAATGTTGCTCAACACCCTCATCTCCCTTACCCCATAATTCTGGGTATCAAGCAATCGATCCTCCTGTGTTACCAACCATTGTTGATCTTACTGCTCCTACCAAGATTAAACCTAACGGTCCTGATTACAATCTACCAGGGGATCCCAATATCCTTCCAGTATCCGCGCTTCCCGGTTATGACTGACTAGTTGACGGTAATGGAATAGGAATAACATAAGAAGGTAATATATAATTTACCACTTATATAGAAGGCACTTGGGGTATGGGTGATTTGAGGCTCATGCCACTGGCTTCAGGGCAAGTTTCTTTGATCTTGGGGGTCTCATTCTAATCCTCTGGAGTGGTCTCTTCAGCTAGATTCCTGATATTTCCTGGTATCGAGGCTAAATCTTCTCTCTCTTCTTCAAGATCCATACCGACTTCCTCTTCCCGTGATTCTACACCTTCTTCTTCTTATCCATCCTCTTGGGGACTTCTTTCTCTCTACGTTTCTCTCTCATTTAATCTTTGACTAGCCAATCTTTCCCGTCTTCTCATATTTTGCAACTCTTCCTTCTGTCCTTCCTCGACTTCTCCTGGTTTGACTTATTTCTGCAACTTCTCAAACTGTTTCACTGCTTTCTTTATCTTACCGCGCCACCACTTCTCAACTATGGCGGCTCTTTTCAAGGCTCGCTCATCTCTTGAGTCCATTTCTTGCTGCTACCCCATTTTTCAAAGAACCCTCTCCCCTCTCTCAGGCCATGACTCCACCCCAAACTCACCCCACCCCAAGCGAGGGTGTTTACACTGCCATCTCAGTTGGGGACATCTTCAACATGCCCTCCTCCATCAAGAAAACCTTGATCCACAGGGGGATTTCTTTCAATAGTCTTCCCCTTGTGTCTTTCTTGAAATCCTCTTCTGCCCATGAAAAAGATTGATGATTCTCAACTGCAAACTTGATAATGTATCCTTCTAATGTTGTATTGACCCAAAAATTGATCGCTCGTGTTACCAGATGATCCAGTCGATGAAGTGCTGTGATATTTTTTGTATCCCAAGTACAGGTCCTCTTGACTCGTTCTTGGAATTCTGGAGGTTCTTGGAGCCTATCTATCCAGTGAAAAAGTTATTTCAAGAACTTAACCCAGAATATGTCATACTGGTCACTCAATTTTTCTAAGTAAAAGACAACCTCCCATGTATCTTTCACAGATTTTCCTCTCAGCTCCACTTCTTTCCTTATGAATGCATCGCAATTTCTCTCCCACCACTGGTGAATATCAGATCCATGAACTCATGAAAGCATTCTCTCTACAGTTTCCCTTTTAATGCGGGTCCCAACAACATAACCATTTTGTTGGTGCAGAATTGATCAGACCAGGGTCCTTCTCAGGTTACCAGCAAAAGGCATAAAGTAGTCTAGAGTATTGGCATTTTCATCTCCTCCGAAGAGAAGAAGTCCACCCAAAGTGCAACCAAGATGAGAAGATAGGAAAGGGCAAGGAGAATACTTAGGTGGGTTTCCAGAATCTTCAAGATTCACCATAACCTTGTGCAAGATAGACTAACCACATAACATATCTGAACACATTCATACTAGAAATAAAGACAATCAAGTTGCGATAGTATTTGTAAACAGAGAGAACACATAGATCTTATCAAACATAAATAAGTACTGTAAGGAGACAATCCATAAGCATACACACAAAATGACACATTAATTTCAAAATTTTAGGTCCTTCCATATATATTATCAAAAGAGCTTCTCAGATACAATCTCAAAGATACAAATCAATACTTTGTTACAAGATTATGGCTATGGACTCATGTCTCAGAGCTTTACTATGTACTCATGTCTCAGAGCTTTATCTACCGTTTTCCCCAAAATGTATACAAGTTACAGTCACATAACCTTTTATCTGTCTGTGCCCTCTATACCTTCTATGACAAAACCCAACAACCAACTGACTAAACCCAACCATACCCAACCCTTTTACAATCATATGCATCTCATACATATAGGATGAGTGGGATCTTTCATTTTTAGACTCCGCGTGCTTTCTTGTTCTTGTTTTGTTGTAACTTCCTTTGCCTCACTGGTGTTGTGTTGTCCCTTTTCACAACCGTTTTCTGTTTCTTTGCTTGCTCCACTGTCCAGCTTCTCTATGGCTTGCGCAACTCATATTTGACCAAAATTGGGACTGTCTTCCTCCTTGCACAACTTCAAACAAAAAATGAAGGGCCCAACAGGATGAAGGCCCTCCCATACTTAAACTTTCCAACTCACATGAGGTCTTGGGCCGATGTGATGCTTGAAGGGGATATCGAGGTGAATTGTTTACATGACTTATATATTAAGTTACAACTTACTTTGCATGCTTTAAGGACTAATGTTTCTTGTGAATCTTGGCTAACCTTGTCTTATACTTTGCTTTGTCTTGGATGGCCCTGACATGGTTCTTTGAGGGACATCGTAGGCTTGTACCCAAGACACGGTACCTTTATTACAGAACCTTGGCAGGTGTGATGGAGAGCAGTGGGTCATCTAGTGACTCACCACCCTTAGATATCATCTCTTTCATCCTTGGAACCTTGGACGATGGACATATGGGCTTGGTTTAAGCATATTCAGTCATGATGGCACATAAATGGGCTGGAAGCCCACATGCTGGGTAGAGTACCCCAAAGCCTATTTATCCACTGGAAGTTAGAGTAGTAGAAATCCATATACCTTACAGAGGCAAGATGTAGCTCCCTCTAGGTTGGACACAACACCTAAATCTTGGACATTGGCCCTATTTTGATGAAGACGTCATCTTCTAGGGTATGTTGGAGTTAGGGTTTGCTGGACACCTGGGGTACTGATGATGGTTGGCATGACTTTGGGTGAGGAGATACATCATTTTCTCCCACCTCACTCTGGATTGTGTCACATGGCCTTTGGAGGCCTCCTCCTTGCCTAAGAGGGCTTGACATCTCACACTATGGCCTAATATGATTTATTTTTTGCATTTTTGCATTTTGTAAAGGATAAGTGAGGGGTCAGCCCCACTTCTATTTTGATGTTGATATTTTATGTGGAAAAATATTCTAGGCTAGCCTCATATAAAAAGGCTAGCACTAGCTTTCATTTATTCATCATTGATTCCTCACCTTTTGTGGGCTAACACCTCTACTTATTCACTATTTCATCCTTCTTGGTCTTTCTCTCTCATGCATTATGCTTGGAAAAGGTCTCGTGTGGATGGTTTGATGATTTTGGATGGATATTTATGCAATTAGGGTTTTGTGCTCTGGACTTCTTGGATAAAGTAAGTAATTTTATGCAATTCTATGGTGTATTGTTGATGTAAATGGTGAAATTGTTATTTTGTTGCAAGGTTCTTGTTTGTTGAAACCCTAAGAGAGGAACATAAGTGATTCTTCCTCTCACAAAGTTTTACTTGTCCAAAATTTGTGAATTGTCCTTGCTAGGGTTAGAACCAGAAATCCCTAAAGTGCTACCACTTTAGGATTTTAGCCTTAGACAATTGATCTTTGACCTATTTGAAGCTACAAGAAGGGAGAAATGATATCTAGGGCCCAAAAGTGCTTGCACCCTAGATGTCCTTCTCCTCAAAGTATAAATACTAAGGCCCAAATGTACTTGCACCTTAGTATTTAGACTCTACCTCTTGGTTTCAATTAGTCAAGCTTCAATCTTGGATGCATTTGAGACTCCATAGCCCTAGAATGGTAGAGGCACTAATCTAGAAGAAACTTTTGTGGTGAAAGTAATTAATAAAACTTCCCTTTTTGAAATATCTCAAGTGTTCTACTAACTTTACTAACCCTAACCCTAGCAAAATTGAAATAATTCTTGTTGTTGTTACAAAAGGTTGCTACAACCATTTAAAATGATCCAAAATGGATCCAGGAACCAAAATGGGTTCAGGATGGCCTAAAATTCAAAGTGATCATAATCGCTTCAAAATGGATGTGTGCGTAGGCCTCGTCGTTACGAACCCAACGCAACTTGAACGGGTTCAAATGAATGTCGTATGAGCAAGATATCGCGTTCTGTTCATTTTTCCGAACATGCAAAATTTTGCTGACTGTACAGTCCGTACAGTGTTGATGTGGCAACTGGTCGTACAGTCTATACGATTGTATAGGTGACATGGAAGTGATGCGTTGGTAGTTGCGTGGACCAGTCCATTGGTGAAACGTGGCAGTGATGTGTGGGGGAATTGGATGTTGACACATGGCAGTTAGAGGGCAAGTGTTATGGTGCCACGTGGCCCAGACGTGGGCTACCATGTGGCACCCCTCCATTGGTTGGTTGTGGTAAATTTTAATGGACTCCACAGGAGTTGAACCCGTGACCTGTGGTCCGGGCGAAGCATTTTGGCAGGGCCAGGCTACTAGTCCACCCACACATTGTTGCTTACCTCTATACTTGTTCATAACTATTTGAGTTTCAGTGGAGTTCCATTCTGCGAAGAAAAGGGCTAGGGCCTAGCCCCAAAACCCGACACGTCACCATAAAACCTTATCACTAGACCACCCCTTTATACTCTGGCATAGATTTGCGGGGATATCACCCAGTCGATTGGGCTAGTTTGTCAACCAGGGCGCGTGACCAGGAGCTAATGATTGAGGCTTACCACATGTGAGCGCGTGGAGATATAGGACATGACCACATGAACCAAGCCACATGACTAGGGGCCAACAATTAAGGGGCCAGCGCATAGCGCTTGGCCACATGGAGGGAGATCACAAGACCAAAGGCCCAATTTTCGAAGGCTGTGCCCTATTTTGGCCCAAAAGTGGGTTTTTTGTTGTTATGGTTTGTTGATTCTTGTGCTTGTTTCCAGATCTCTATATCTTATTATGGCTACCATGTTAAATATTTAATTATTCCTCTTTCTTCAAATTCTTAAATGGTTAATGAGCTCATGTTTTAAAACTTAACCATAGTCTTTCGAAGGCGTGAGCCAAAATGGATCCAGGAACCAAAATGGGTCCAGGAAGGCCTAAAAATCAAAGTGCTTAGAATCACTTCAAAATGGATGTCTGCGTAGGCATCATTGTTATGATCCCAACACAACTTGAACAAGCTTAAATAAATGTCGTATGAGCAAGATATCGCGTTCTGTCCGTTTTGCCAAACAGACAAAATTTTGTTGACTATACAGTTCATATAATGCTGATGTGGCAGCTAGTCGTACAGTCCTTACGACCATACAGGTGATGTGGCAGTGATGTGTGGGAGAATTGGATGTTTACATATGGTAGTTAGAGGGAAAGTGTTATGGTGCCACATGGCCCAGTCGTGGGATGCCAGGTGGCACCCCTCCATTGGTTGTCTATGGTAAAAGTTTAATGGAATCCGCATGAGTCAAACCCGTGACCTTCGGTCTGGGCAGAGTGTTTTGGAAGTGCCAGGCTACCAGCCTGCCCACACATTTTTTCTTACCCCTATACTTGTTTATAACTATTTGAGTTGCAGTGGAGTTCCGTTCCGCGGAGAAAAGGGTTGGGGCCTAGCCCCACCCTCCGACGCGTCACCATAGAATCTTACCACCGGACCAGTCCTTTATACTTTGGCATGGATTTGCGAGGATAATGCTCGGTCAACCGGGCTAGCCCTCCGACCAGGGCATGTGACCAGGAGCTAACGACCGAGGCTTACCACATGCGAGCGCATGGAGATATAGGCCGTGGCCACATGACCAAGGGCCAACAGTTAAGGGGCCAACGCATAGTGCTTGGCCACATGGAGGGTGTGCACATGACCAGAGGCCCATATTTCGGGGGCTGTGCCTTATTTTGGCCCAAAAGTGGGTTTTTTAACTATATATTAAGATTTTATTTGATTTTTCAGCCAGTTTTGGGAGATTTTGGCCATTATTGGAGGATCTGGAGCTCTTTTTGAGGCCAAATCTTGGGAGGAAGTTGGGAATTCGTTGACAAATTAAAGCCTATATAAACCAAAGGTTCTTGGCAACCTTAGAGAGGTTCAGAAGAGGAGAAATTTTGAATAATTGTAAATCCAAAGCCATTTTTATGCAGGGAAGCCATTGAGGAGAGCAACTTTGCGGGCCATTTCCGGGAGCTTCGTTCATCCGTTTTCAGTGCTGTCAATTGTGTTGGGTTCTTGAGATATAGCAGAACATATCCAGATCAATTTATAATCCATTTTACACTTTCATGATGTACTTTTGAATCTTTGAAGAGAAATGAGAAAGCCTCACCCATTGAGACAAAGGCCCAGAGACGTAGGCGATATTGTCGAAGTCCGTTAACAAATTTTGCTATTATGGTTTGTTGATTCTTGCGGTTATTTACAGATCTATATATTTTATTATGGATGCCATGTTAAATCTTTAATTCTTGCTCTTTCTTCAAATTCTTAAATGGTTAATGAACTCATGTTTTAAAACTCAACCATAGTCTTTCAAAAGATCTTTTCGGATCAAGTGGTATCAGAGCTAGCTGACGGTTGGTTTTTGAGTGTGCATGATTACCAGGGAAAGGATGAATCGTGGTGAAGGTGAGCTTGTTGAAGAGAATCCTGAGATTGGATCGAGAAAGAGAACTTCTCAAAGTGAGAAGATGGCATCGGAAGAGTGACTTTCTCATGAAGAGAAAGAGTTTCGAAAGACTTTCTTCGCCATGTCGGAGATGGTGAAGGTTCTATATGATGATTACTTGGAACGGAAAAGACCGATTCTAGGTGAATCTTCAAAAGTCAAAAGTGAAGAAGGAGAGGATCCTCCTAAAACTCCTCCTTCACCTCCTTCTTCTCCATCAACTTCTTCTTCTTCAAGTAAACATTCCAAATCCACTGCAAGAAAACATTCCCATAAACATAAAAATGATATGCCTTTAATTAAGGTTGATGTGATGTTTGAATTACCCATGTATGATGGTGAAGTCAATGCAGAGAGGCTTGATAAATGGGTAAGATAGATGGAATTTTATTGCAGTGTGCAACAAATCAAGGATGAGGCAACTCAAATGAAATTAGCATCGCTTCGACTTGCAGGCACAACACTCATTTTTTGGCAAAGCAAGTTGCAAAATGGCACGCAACAAGTGGGTAATGTATTTCCATCATGGAAAGTTTTTGTTTCTGCACTTAGAACACAATTTTATCCTTTGGGTTATAAAGAGATGGCTTTAATTGAATGGCAAGGTCTTGAACTAAGAAAGGGACAAATAGTGCAAGAATACACACATGAATTATGTAAGATGGCATTAATGTTAGAATTTCCATTACATACCCAAGAAACTCTTATGATGTATATAGGAGGTTTACCTGCACATATTCGTAACACTATATTTATGTTTGGACCTACTAATGTTGATGAGGTTTTTGTTCAAGCAACATACATTGAGGCAGGGAAAACAAGAGTTGGTTTATTAGGGGAATCGTCTTTGAGAAAAGAGGAGAAAAGGAAGTGGAATGGCAAGAAGGAAAATTCAGTGGCAAGAAAGGAAGAGAAGCTCTCTTGCAAGCATTACAAGAAAGAAGGGCATGATGAGGACCATTGCTGCCAATTGCATACCGAGAAGAGACCGAAGTGGTTCAAAGAGAGGAAAGGGAGGCAAACAGTTGCAACAACATCACGACCAACAGACTTGGGATTGGATTTGAGTGATGAATCTAAAATCATAGCAGTTGGTTTGACAGGTAAAATTGGTGATGGATTTAATTCTAGAAGCAAATTGTTTCACATAAGGGTCATTATGAGACATACTAAGGTTGACACATTGATAAATAGTGGATCTCAATCTAACTTGATTTCGAAGGAAGTGGTTAAAAAATTGGGATTAAACACTCAGATGCATCATAAAACTTACTCACTTAAATGGATAAGCAACAATCATAAATTTCACATAACAAAGAAATGCACATTAAAGTTTGCAATTTAATCTAAGTTTGTGGATGAGGTAATGTGTGATGTGGTGCTACTCAATGAATGTGGAATGGTCTTAGGCAATCCTTATTTGTATGATCGCAAAACAACATTCTACAGGGAACATAATCAATATCACTTAATCAAAGTAGGCAAGGAATATGTTGTACATGCTCATCATTTAAAAGAAAATCAATCTCTTCAAACAATGGAACAATTAAGGAAGGCAACTCATGCAAGCGACACACCGATAATTGTCCCAAATCAAACAATTGATCTTAAGCAAGAACACAAGATGATTGTAGAATGGAAGTTCAATCATACTTTGCTTCAAGATAAGATAATGTCATGCAAGTATTACAAACATATTAGCTCATTTGTAGTCATATTTCTGATGTTATCATTAGTAATGTTGTCAACATGGATGATAGTGGCTTTAGTAAGATGTGATAAAGTACAAGTGGCTAACAATATGCTGTCAGTTATCATGGTTGTTTTGCAATTGATATTGATGATACGGGTGCACAGGACAAAGTTTAAAGATAGAGAACAAGTGGGGTGGCCTATCCCACACTTGATGACTGGTTAGTATCCTTTTGGAGGCCCAAAAGGTCTTAGTGGGGAGGCATGATCCAAAATGGGTTTAGGAAGGCCTAAAAATAAAAGTGCTCAGAATCACTTCAAAACAGACGTGTGCGTAGGCCTCATCGTTATGAACCCAACACAACTTGAACGAGCTCAAATGAACGTCGCATGAGCAAGATATCATGCTCTGTTTGTTTTTCCAAACATGCAAAAAGTTGTTGACTGTACAGTCCGTACAGTGCTGACATGGTAGCTGGTCGTACAGTCCGTATGACCGTATAGGTGACATGGCAGTGATGCATTGGAAGTTGCGTGGACCAGTCCATTGGTGACACATGGCAGTGATGTGAGGGTGAATTGGATGTTGACATGTGGCAGTTAGAGGGCAAGTGTTATGGTGCCACGTGGCCTAGTCGTGGGCTGCCACATGGCACCTCTCCATTGGTTGGTTGTGGTAAAAGTTTAATGGACTCCATAGAAGTTGAACTCGTGACCTCCGGTCTAAGCGGAGAATCTTGGTAGGGCTTGGCTACTAGCCCACCCACACATTGTTGCTTAGCCCTATACTTGTTCATAACTATTTGAGTTGCAGTGGAGTTCCGTTCTGTGGAGAAAAAGGTTGGGGCATAGCCCCATCCCTCGACGCGTCACCATAGAACCTTACCACTAGACCACTCATTTATACTCTGGCACAGATTTGCGGGGATAGCGCCCGGTTGGCCGAGCTAGCTCGACGACCAGGGCACATGACCAGGAGCTAATGACCGGGGCTTACGACATGCGAGCGCGTGGAGATATAGGTCGTGGTCACATGAGCTAAGCCACATGACAAGGGGCCAATAGTTAAGGGGCCAACGCATAGCGCTTGGCCACATGGAGGGAACACACATGACCAGGGGCCCGGATTTCGGGGGATGTGCCCTATTTTGGCCCAAAAGTGGGTTTTTTTAACTATATATTAAGATTTTATTTCATTTTTCAACCAATTTTGGGAGATTTTGGCCATTATTGGAGGATCTGGAGCTCTCTTTGAGGCCAGATCTTGGGAGGAAGTTGGGATTTTGTTGCCAAATTCAAGCCTATATAAAATAGTGGTTCTTGGAAGCCTTAGAGAGGTTCATAAGAGGAGAAATGTTGAATAATTGTAAAGCCAAAGCCATTTTTATGCAGGGAAGCCATTGAGGAGAGAAACTTCGCGGGCCATTTCCGGGAGCTTCGCTCATCCATTTTCAGTGCCATCAGTTGTGTTGGGTTCTTGAGATCTACAAGAAAACAACCAGATTAGTTTGTAATCCATTTAACACTATCATGATGTACGTTTGAAGCTTTGAAGAGAAATAGGAAAGCCTCACCCAATGAGACAAAGGCTCAGAGACGTAAGCAATATTGCCGAACTCCATTAACAAATTTTGCTATTATGGTTTGATGATTTTTGTGCTTATTTATAGATCTGTATATCTTATTATGGATGCCATGTTAAATATTTAATTCTTCCTCTTTCTTCAAATTCTTTAATGGTCAATGAACTCATGTTTTAAAACTCAACCATAGTCTTTCAAAAGATCTTTTCGGATAATAAAACTACATTAATCTGTTGCATACACTCATCTAAAGGTGGCTTAACTTGTTCAGAAATTATCTCCAACAATTGGATAACTTTATTCTTGATGAAGGCTTACTTTTCATGCTAAATTGATACATTTTTTAGCACTAATTAGTGTTGTCATTATAAACCATTTACTTTTTGTTATATGATTGTTTACTGTTGAAAATTTGACTTTTATTGTGTCTTAAGAGGTCATTGTTCCATACTTTAGCTTGGAAGTTGTTACACACACACACACACATACACACAAAGTGTTCTTGTTCTGAGCAGGGGCAACAAATTATCTTACAACCTCTCCTCCTTCCTAGACCTAGATCAACTAATAGGTGATCAAGAGAGGCTACGATAGGCTTGGCTACTAAACTTTATATTTGATCCCTTGAGGTCACCAAGGAAGCCTCCCTTGTGGTAGACCTCCTCCATCACTAAAATGAGTGAAGATCCTACTTAGGTGACAACGGTAGTTTCTTCCATAGTTACGCAAGATTTGGGGATCTTGTGGTGGGATTTGCACAAGTACAAATCCTGTGATAACATGAGGCACACCTGCAACTAGTTTGAAAGTTTGGAGATTCCATTATCACATATAGAGTTCATGTAGCCACAACTCAAAGATTTATTGTCCTATTGAGGTGAGGAATGGTAGTGTCCTCACTCAAGCATTTTCGAATATCATTAGGCTAGATGAGATAGGCATGAATGTCACCCTGGGCTTATAGCCTATTCAAAAATATCAATTAGCCCTCAAGAAATAAATTATTGGGCCTGATGCTATTATGAAATTTGTATATTTTGCTAAAAATAAAATTTAAAAAGTATAAAAAGTGTTTGTGAATAAAGTTTATAAAAAATTAAATGAATAAATACAAGAAAAAATACATCAGAAAATTAGTAAACCACAAGTCTTGAATTGAGAAGAAACCATAAATGCTTTTATTAATGACTTTTCTGAGTTACAACCAAGTTCCTCTTTACAAACATGTGAGAGGGTTTGGACCTGAATTAGACTTACAAGTCTAGGATGGAATTTTGAATCATACAAAGACAACTGGTGTTTGAAAGAAAAAAGACCGAGACTGAAATAAATCGAATCAATCCAAGCTACAAGCTCATCAATGTCTTGACTTTGCAAAATAGCCTTAATCAACATTGAAAACGAATTCATAAATTCTAATCAAACTAAATAGACTACCAAGATAAATGAATGACCTTATGAAGCATGTCAAAAGTATATGCTTCCCAGTTCTTTCTTGTTTTCCACCCTTAGAGTAATCCTGCTATCAACAAGAGGACTTAGCCCTCATGAAAATCATAAAATGAAAGAAAATGAATATAAAAAATCCCACTTGAAACAAGAGCAAACCTTATTATAAATATCTCTCTGTATTTTCTCCTCTCTATTTTGTCCTTCCTCTCTTCCTTTTACTCTCGAAAAAGTAGTTCAAATGGTTCAACTGCCTTTTGTTACCAAAGTTTAATAACTTTAGTTAGTGATAGGACATATTTATTTATGATAAGGATAAATAATAATAATATATAAAAATTAATAGGTGGGGCCCCTATATGTCTTTATTTTTATTTTATTTTCAATACTCCCTTGTTCCTCCACATTTTACTCAAAATATCATTCACACATAATCATAAAATATATATCACAAGCAGCCAAAGTAATCATGCTCCATAATTATAAACACTTGTATCTCCAAAAATAATTTAAAGGCATGATATAAGTTTCTCAAAAAATAATCATCATGTCTGCTGTCCAAAAAATATGTTCCTCGAATGTCAAACTGAAATGTCATCATGAAAATAAAATAAAGTCAAAAATAATATTTTTTGTTTGAAGTAGACTCTCTATATCTACTTCCTTCAGATAATGTTGCCCTATTCTTGGGTAAATATGCATCAACAGATTTCTTCTTTCCCACCTTTGACACTTCTAGGTGCATATCATCAAATGTGATTTCTCTTACACCATCCTCAAGTTTGGCAGGTAGAGACTTGATGGTGTAGGAGGGGGTTTTTGATGAATTTGAAAACCACTTTTCTGTACTTGGCTCTAGATCAATAGCTAAGGATTTATAATACTTTAAAATTTGAACATAATGAACATGTGAAGCAACAAAAACAACATGCTAAACTGGCGGTAAAGGAGGAAGTGGCAGTGACATGGTAGGCCAATGACCAACACTAGAGGGAGGGTTGACATGCAAATTATTCCAACCATCATTGAATGGGGGATCATGAGGTTTCATATAGGGTTGTTTGGGGATATCTGAAATACTTGGGTGAGGATGAAGTGGAGGTCTAATTGGTGTTTGAGGAGGTTGAAAGGTAGGGTGTCCAGTGAGGTTTAAATAACCAGTTTGGACCAACTAGTTAAACTCCTCGAAATTTGCATCAAAATGGATGGAAAATCTCATCCTTTTATTTCTACCTCTTTGCCCAAATGCATTGGGAATTCTGCCTTTGTTTCCCCTATTGCCCCTATTTCTGGAACGATTGTTGCTTCTGCTGAAGAAACTCATCTAAGTATTCACCAATGATCAAATTAATATACGCAAGTCACAATATGTCAATCATCAAATACTGTTTTTCCTTAAACATAATTTAATAATGGCTCTGAACCAACCAGTCAATCAAGCATACTAATGGAGAATGAAAGGAAACAAGGAAAATAGGGATGAATATCATAACTGTCCTTTCTATACTTATTTTTCAAAACATTATTCAGACTGTAAAACTTTACTATACTACCATTGATCTTATAGAACATGGGAAAGTGAATGTAAATTGAATTATAATGATAAGGAATAATGAAAAGAGGAATTGTAATTCATGGTAAATGAAATAGATGACATGAATGCATGATAATGTTCATAATCCATATCAATTTTGCTTACAACTTATCCCATTTTCAATCTGGACAAAATTCATATCAGCATGGTCTATAAACCATTGTATGTTATCTTTTATGCATATCAATACATCGCATAATTCACTCAAGTTACAACTGTTCAAGGACCAGATATACCAATCTGCCAACACATTTTTTCTTTTAAAGTTATTTTCTATTTATATAACAACCTAACAGGAGGAGAAAATTTATGAAATTGAATGAAATATGCTTTAGGACTTTGGGAATAATTAATGGAAAATGATATACTATGATAGGGTTTGAACATGTTATGAATAAAAGAAAAATAACTTAAAAATTGCATAACAAACTTCCAACCCCTTTCCATTTGAAATTATATCTTATCAAACAGTCTGAGATTTATATTATCAAACAATTTCAATCAATATTTTTGTCAGCAAAGCTTATGAATATCCTGGGTTTCAAATGAATAGAGGATAAACTGAAATAAATTTGCAATCACTTCAACATAATTTCAAAAGGATGTCATGGCCAGTAAAAGTAGGTTGTATCTTCAAAAAAATTTCAATGTTGTAGCATGTGAATTTATATTTGTATCATAACCTTTCAAGAGAGCATCATCAGTAAAGAGTGCATGGAGTCATAAAATTTTGTCCAGACATGTTTGAAATCAATTTGACCAAATGACCATAAATACAACAACTCTCAAAACAAAGTTTGTTTGGGAAAAATTCCAACTCAAAACCTTGTGTTTGGTCATGAAGAACAAAAAATATTGTTAATTCATCAACTCAATTTGAAATATTTCTATTTCACGTAATTACGAGTTCGAATCTCAATGCAAAATCAATGAAACAAAACCCATTCTCATAAAATGTTCGAAGGCTCAAATTTACACAATACGAATGTGAGTTCGAAACTTAGAAAATCTAGAATTAAAGAGGAACTGCACCCATGTCTAAATACTCATGGACAAAATCATTGCATGATGTTATAATTTATAAGGGCACCACAGTTGGCATAGATTTTCAAAACTAACTCAAGACAATTATCATGTGCCACGAGTTTGAAACTCAAATCAAGTAAAAACTTTGTTGGTTGGAAGAAAAACCATTAGCTTGTATGTATCCATTCAAAGACCCAATCAAACAATTAAGTCTTGGGTTCAAACCCAAACACAACGTTTATACACCACCACTTCACATGAAAAATTCAAACCCAAAATTCAACCATGACCAAAGGTCGACTCCAATCATCATTGGTATAGTTAATATGAAATGTCTAGAATACGTGCATGGGTTTGAAACCCAAAATAACCAGAACCCATTACAAAAATCTATTGATCACAACCAAAATGAATGGTTTGTGCAAAAATTTATTAATTTTGAAAACCCATAGTGATCATAGGTTCAACCCCTAATTTTGACCCAACAAAAAGATTTTGTTGTTGGTCATAAACCTTTCAGAAATGTAAATGAACCATGGATGGATGCAGATATGTGCATGTGAATATACTCTATCTAGAAGATCTCCTTGTAAATAAAAAGAAGGTCCTAGCTCTAAAAGAAACACCATTCACTATCATGGATGGATATCTATATAAATTGGGTCTCGACAATGTCTTGAGGAGATGAGCCTTAGAGCATGAACGAGAAAGAATAATCAACGAAGCACATGCATGAATGGTTGGAGGTCACTTCCAAGACGACATGAAAACCCAAAAGATACTCTAGGCAGGTCTTTGGTGGCTGACCCTGCACAAAGACTATTGGGAACAAGTGAAAAAATGTGACAACTACCAAATAATGGGTCAACCTCTATGGAAAAACGAAATGCCTTTGCAGTCAATAAACTCTAGTTTACCATTTGAAATTTGGGCCATCAACTTTGTCAGACATTTTCCCTAAAGAGAAAAAAGAATAGGCGTAAAGTACATTATTAATGTAGTCGAGTATGTAACCAAGTGGGCATAAGCAAATCCAGTCGAGTCATGTACTAAAGAAGTTGCAGCAAAATTCATCTAAGAGAATATAATAACAAGATTTGGATGTCCATTAACATTAATCAGTGATCAAGGGACACACTTTGTAAATGAGATAATCCAAGTCCTCCTCAAGAAATTTCTCATCGACCATAGAAAAACAACTACATACCATTCTCAAGCAGATGGCACTATTGAATTGTTCAATAAAACATTACACAAAGGACTTACCAAAATCTGTGGAATCGACAAGAATGAGTGGGATGATAAAGTTTCTACAGTTTTGTGGGCATATAGGTCTGCATATAAGAGATCGACTGGCCAGACCCCTTTTAAACTGGTCTATGGACAAGAAGCTTTGATTCCACTCCATTTCTAGGCCAACTCAGATATGCTGGCATATGTTGCCAAGTTCGACCAGGGAAGAAGTTTGAATGATAGAGTCTACTAGTTGAACAAACTTGAAGAAGGAAGGTTGATAGCAATACATCATCAAGAAGTCCGAAAGAAACATAAAAAGGCTTGGGATGATCATAATTTAAAGAAAGAAGAAATGAATAATGGATATTTGGTCTTGTTATATGAAAAACAAGTTAAAGGAAAACCTAGAAAATCAGAAACAACATGGCTAGGACCATACATTATAGAAGACATCTGATCGACATGAGCTATATAATTACAAACTTTGTTGGGCCATCCATTTAAAAAATTAATTAATGGAGCCCATCTAAAGAAATACAACACATAACAATAATGAGCCCTGTTGGCAAAATCATAATTAAAATGATGCCAACAGGGACCGACCATAACTAAGAGATTATATGTAACAGTCTATTTGAAGTCGAAAAAATGTAAATTAATAACTTTCTTATTAATTAAAAATACTTTTACACTAATAAACTAAATTCAATGGTAAGAATTCAGGTATGAAAAATTGTTACATGAAAATCAAGTATTAAAGAAGTCCCATTCAACAATGTTTTCACGGAAAATGTAGCAAAGAGAAGAATGGAGAGAGAAAGAAGTCCCTAGTTGACCCACAAAACTTTCGAATAAGGTAGACAAAAACATGAGTGACATAGAACTCCATCCCTAGATTTATGATAGATACTTATTAGGCGACAGTCGATTGAACGAGGAATATTTCCATCAAGCGAGCGTAGAAAATTTGAGTCAAGTGAGAGTGGATCAAGAGAGAGAATGCATCACACAAGTAAGGGGGAGTACAACTAATCAACATATCGACGGAGCAATTACCAAGATTATCGACCAAGAAAAACCGACAACAACAAAACCAACGACACAAAATCAGTAGTCGTGCGACTCATGTATCGACCGCGGATTAAGAGAGGAGACCCAGTCATCTGGAACATGAAAAAACCAACTATGAAAACTCTGACTCAAGAAATGACAACATAATTAAACAATGACAAGAAAGGATCGACAGACAAGTCAGTGACATTAATGATCGACATGACACAGAAGACTGTTGCGCAACCACTACCATAACTACAGACCAATGTGATGTGTATGACCATCAATTAGAAACCACCACAATTAATGCCCGATAGGACTCACATGCATGCCAACTCAACATTGACATAGACATCGCCTCGGATGAGTCGACCAACCCATCAATAGTTATGACCGAGGCACGTGAATCCATGGAACAGTTGGAAACATTTAATGCAAGCATTATTCTCTCACTTATAAATATTGAGGACGCTTACGACTTCACCTCATTGCTATTTTCTCCTCTGCAACAAAGTGTTGAACTGACTGAGCATGCGAGTGAACCCATTATTCCTCTATATTTTTTGAGTATAATCAAAATTGAAAAAAATGTCAAGAATGAGGGATCAGGTCTCCGAAGCATTGGTAGAGCCAAGATCAAAGCATAAATTCGATAGAGTGATTGCAACACCACTTCAAATCTGGATGCAGAATATCCAACAATCATGGCTAGAAGAAATGGATTAGAGCAAGCAGTGGCATAACTTCACTGACTGGGGGATGGAGGAAGGTCATTGGAAGGCCAAAACAAAATTCCTTGAAAGAGCAGGAATTAGGAACCTTTTAGGAGCTCCAAAAATCACCAACTTAGGTCATTAAAAGGAAGAAGTGGCCAAATTCATAGCCAACCAATATCATGAAGGATATATATGGTTGGATGAGCTGATAACAATCACAGGGGGCCTCATCCATAGAATCACTGGCATTTCAAAGGCATGGGTCAAGGTACGAAAAACCACCAATGTAAAACACTGGATGCAGAACCTAATCGAGACGACAACGACTAAGAACTCAAAAGGCCTAATCATCAACAAAATCCTAGACCTGCGCACTAGATGGACTACAATCATTATATCTCTACATTTTA
Source organism: Picea mariana (assembly GCA_032191745.1). NCBI lineage: Eukaryota > Viridiplantae > Streptophyta > Pinopsida > Pinales > Pinaceae > Picea > Picea mariana. The sequence continues at coordinate 69,857 of JASDQU010011848.1, read as the reverse complement.
CACTAGCTAGTCGGGCGTCCGACGTAAAAATGACAATGATAGAGTCCATTGGCCAAGTATTCCACAAGTCAGAAGTCTTCAACTAGGAAAAATATCTGGCCGAAATCATCTGTACAAACTGTAGGGAGTGCTAGGAGTCAGGTAGGGAAATCAAATTCCCTTCCCTGTTAATTTTGATTGCAACAGAGCAGTATATTCCCCTCGACGACTCTACCTTAAATATAAAGAAAATGTCGTTGATGGAGAAATATAGAATATTTGTAGTAGAGGAAGCTGGTGCCTCCAACTTGATGCCTCCATAAGAAATGTTTCAGCTATGGGTTGTCAACTTAAAGAACACCTTGCATAGATGGCATGTTGAGCAAGCAGTTCTTTGGGCCTTGCCAATACCCTGCCATATTTAATTGGAACTCGACAGAACCAAACTTTGGTGTGGACTCGAATCGAATCTAAAACCAAAGGAATTACACTACTCGCTGACAGTGGAAGAAATTCTCGAATAATTTGAAAGACAGACGAGAGAGGACTTGGAGATTCCCCCTAAAATCATTTAGTGAGGCTTACCATTGTTACTCCCTCTTATTGATACAGAGCAAGACAAGAAAAGAGAAGCATAACTATACACTATTCCCTTTGTGGAAGGTCTAGAAACACCAACAATTGTCCCTACAAGGCCCTTGACCGCTGTTATAACCCTAATTTGCACCAAACATGCTTACTTGGCATCAGACCATCTCATTTTCCATTTTTTGCCAAGACACTATTGAACAACTTCTTAAAAACACCCTTTTTGAAGGCATAGGCACCCTACTCCACTACTGAATGCATGTATACGCTAGTTGACCCACTACAACCTGCGTATACTGACAAAAGCATGAAAAATAGAAAGTTGTAGATGGAATACAGATTTTTGGGTAAATTGCCTAAACCGTTTGACCGCCCATAGCCGGTCACTCAACCAAATACCTAGCCCTTTCTAGCCTATAAAAGAAGGAGTAGGGGTCCCATTTGGAGGAGGAAAATAATAGTAAAAAAGCTCTACCCGATTTTTCATTCCCCTTGCCCCAACCTTTTGAAACCATTGTGTGAGAACTGAAGAGGAGAAGCATATGTGGAAGCGGTTGGTACACAATTGAAGAAGAGCCTAGGACTAGATTCGAGGAGCAGTAGCCGATCTCACCATTGTAAGTGACTTTTGTGAGGTTAATAGAAAGAATTACTTTTCCCGTCCCACCATACGAGGTGTTCAATATTCAATGTTGGTTTATATTTTTGGAATCTCTAACCCACTAATTCATATATGAGATGCATGTTCGTAGTTCTTTGTTTGTTTGTTTGTGAATGCAGGTTAGATTTGGGAGGAGACTTGTAGTCAAGGAGCAACCAAACGCAAAAGGATCAACACCAAGCGAGGAGTTCAAGGTAGAGTTACCAGATTCTTTTATCCTTGTGTTTTATGCATGAATGTGGGGTTTATGTCGGGATAATAGTAAAAGGTAGGAGACTTTCGAAGGTTATTTCTGCATGCATTACTAAACCCTTAGTGCTAGTCCGTAGGGGGATTTCCCGCCCACAACAGAATTGGCGACCATACTGGGGAGATCTCTAGGGTTTTTGGGGATACTTTTTGGGTGTTTTAAATGGGTTTTATTACCTTTTTTCTGAGTTTCTGCAAGAGTCTGAGCTAGTAGGGATTATGGTCTTCCATACCAATACTCCTTGCTTTCATTGCTTGACTTCTTTTTTCTTTTCTGGGAAGTCACAGAGGTATACGCGGCCTGTACAAGCTCTGCACACGTATATACACACGCTACCTTTATACAACCCGTGTACATACGCTGGCTGATGAAGTGTTAGTTGTGTGCCTGAGTTCATAATTTTTTTTTAGAGAGGCAGTCATCCTCTTCCCTGTCAGAAGCGATCCTTCTCATGAGTTTTCTGGATCTAGTTCTAGTCTCTATTGTTGCAGTTTGTAGCCTAGGTATAACCTCAGATTAGCTTGGTTTTAACAAAGTTTCCTTGCATATTTTTCTGTCAGAGTAAGTTTCTGTGTCTTCAAGGGATTCTGGTTCTCAATACCAGTACTCCCTGCCAATGCTTGATTGCTTGTTTTTCAATTTTTTGAGGAGTTGCAGAGTTGCACGCGGCCTGTAGTGGGCCTGCACGCGTGCATACACGCCCTGAACTTGAACAACCCGCATACATACGCTGGCTATTGAACTGTCAGTAGCGTACCTGTTGATAATGTTTTTTGTAGAAGAGGCAATCATCCTCTTCCCTGTCAGGAGTCACACCTCTCAGGGATTTTCTTGATCTAGTCTGGGTCTCTGTCATAGCAGTCTGTAGCTTAGGTTTGATTACACCATAGCTTTCTTTTTCATTAAAAGTTTTCTTCTGTTTTTCTGTAATAGGGTTTTTAGACAAGTTTGAGAGTCTGCTTCAATCAACTTGTGTGTTATTGTCAGTAACTCTTTGCGATTCGCGCTTAGGCCATAAGTAATTTCTTGGTCTTTACTTGTCGTCATTTTTCCCTTTTTTTCTTTTTAAGCATTAAACAAAAAAAAAAAAACTTTTATTTCTTGGTTTGGTTAAGTTGTTGGTTGTTTACATTAATCATCAGGAAAAAGATTGCTTTCATAAGTTCTTGGCTGATTGACTTAGGACAATAAGTAGCTTGTAGTCGAGTGAAATCTTTTTTTGAGTTTTTTGTTAAAATATCTTAGAAAAAAAAAGTTTGAAAAATTGGTTAAAGAGTTTGAATGTGAAAATTTGAATTTGTGAAGAAGTAATTTGTTTCCAGTTTCATTATATTCTCTTCTCTTTCGTCTCTAAAAAACATCACTGGTTTCAATTTCATTCCCTTTGACTTAAGACAACCACTAAAATTAACGATTAATTAAAATCAACTAGAGTTTATGTTTGTAGGGTCCATCAACTAGTCTAGGCTAGAGCCTTGATTTAGGATTGGAGAGGAAACTCTTCAAGGTTGCAAAAACAAACATAAGAGTCTGTGCTAGGGAGTGCTAAAAGTCTAGTATCATGAAATTTATCCGGGACCCCCCTCTAACATAGGGGCTAAACACGAGGTCATGTGTGGAAAGGTAGCGGAAATAACCCCTCCAAATTTGGACCAAGCGTAATTGGGAATGCATATAGAGGGATTATCTTGGGATTTCATTGATCGCATTTGCCACAGAGCTTCATGGGTATCAAATCCGTTCGAGGTCCTCAGTCATCTTTCAGAACACTTGTTTTCGATACCCTTGATAGGTTTCAAGATTGATACCCTGCTCATTGCGGTCTACCCGACTGTTGACTGTACCCGCCTGGAGACTGTTTGCGCGTTGACAACCTAGTTGCCTATAATTCTAGTGACTTACACAGGTGACTATGGGGGTATACCACGGTACCTAGGACAGACATCGGGCCATGCTTTGCATAGTATAACCGGAGGGTGCTTCTGTATTCGAGTTGCACTTGCACCGATAAGTTGCTCTAGTGTTGGTTGTTGTAACTGTTCTTCCAACTAGCTAGTCACTGCTTGTTTTATCTCATAGGTAGTTTTTCTAGTGCGTGCTGGTGTTAAAATGTTTATAGATAGCCCTAGTGTGTCTTTGATCTTCTCACACAGTGGAGGATCAGGAGTTTCGCTGGTCACGAAGTCTTTTGGGCCTGCTGTCGGTTGACCTCGACCCCCCCTCCTCCATTGCTAAGGCAAAAACTAGACTAGCAAGGGTCTTTTGAGACAACCGGGTTACATGAAACTGTGCCTGACCCATATTCGAGAGGAGAACATTTGATTCTGGAGGAACCAATCATAGTGTCTCAAGCAAGAATGGAACCAAACACTGCTACTTCTTCAGGGAATACTCATAGTCCCTCCACGACTGTCACTACAGGGGGTGTTCCACCTCCTAACTAACCGTCGCCGGTCCGGGCCACTATGGTCTCGACCGCTTCTACCTCGGGCAGTGGTCCGATTCTGTCTATGGCGTTGATCACTACTCTATTTACCTAGAGTGTAACATTCCCTCCTTTCTCATACAAGATGCCTGGTTTTTATACGAGTACTGTACTTTCCTCCTCCACTCTACATAATTTAGGTATGGGGGTAGGGAGTTCCAATGCTCCTCTGCAAGGATCTATGGGGGGAACTTCAACTCCCTTTATCACTTTCCCTTACGGCATGGGTCATATACCTCCTTCGTCCCCCTCTCTTGTCAGTGTTCATCAACACTATGCCAGGCCAAACGTAAACTTGTTTGGAGCAGGTAGTCAAGCACTCCCTTCTTATAACATGTCGGTTGGTTCAACACCATTCTCTTTGTTCGGTGCGTTTGGTCACAACGCTTTTCTGTTAGCTGCTGTCTCGACTGAGGGAAACCCCGGTTATGGACAACAACATCCTGTACATGGTACTATTCCTACACATGGGACACACTTATGAATTCCTTCCTCACAAGGACCTTGGAATCCGTGGCAGGGACCAGTTCCCTTGTTAGGGATGACGATCAGGGGAAACCCCTTCCATACCTAGTGGAACCCCGGTCAAGTCTCAACACCTATGCCCATCGGATCGGCAGGGGGAAACCCTTCCCAACATCCTTGGAATGCGACGCAAGCCCAACCCTTTACATCCTACTTCAGGAATTAGCCGATGACGTCTCAACAAGTGCAAAATCTGTATGCTGGTCACGACCATGTTTATTACCAGAGCCCTGGTCAACAACCTAACTTTTCCTAGCAACCTGGTGCCAGTCAAACTCCAGGCTCATTTTTCCCTGGTTACAATCTACAACCCAAACTACCCTTTCTGGTAACTTTGCACTTGCCAGACTTGACAAGGTTATTAAACAACCCCATCTGTCACGATCCGAGTTGGCCTCCTATGCCGACCAAGTTTCCTTTGGACATTCCAAAGTTCAAAGCCAAGCCTAATGAATATCCTAGCGATCATGTGACTACCTTCCACTTATGGTGCTTGTCCAACTCTTTGAGAGACGACTCTGTCCAGTTGCGATTGTTTCAACGCACTCTCATAGGGAGTGTTGTGAAATGGTACATCGAGTTCGACCACTCACGATAATATTCCTTCGGTGAATTGGCAATGGATTTATTAAGCCATTTCCAATTGCCTGTGAGATACGAAACCAACACTGAATTGCTGGCCAACTTTGAGAAGACAAAAGAGGACCATATCTCAGATCACATTCGAGAATGGAGACACCGAAAGAGTTTGATAAAAGTGCCAGTCCCACTAGCATTTATGCTAGAGTGGTTCCTTAAGTCTTTGGTACCCCAGTTATATAAAGATGTCGCGATGTCCGGGGTGTTTTCTGAGGAAGATGCGATAATGAGAGATCAACAACTAGAGATGATTTACTCTTAGTTTGGTTTACTTTACGAAATTTTGCCAGATGCACCAAGGTCAATACTTGAGAAGATCAGACAGAGGTCTAGACCGCATGCCAATGGCATTATTGGTTTAGTAAAAAGGAAGCCCACTAATCCGTTGTCAAATCAATTGCAACAATTTTCGTTACGACAGACACTAGCCAGCCAGACCACCGATTTGGCTGTTCCCCCTACCCAAAAGTCAGATGTACATAATGTGGAAACGACAAAACTGAAGGCACCCAACCACCCGACGGAAAGAAGAAACAATGAAAGAAGGGTAAGGGGGATAAGAAACCCACCTATAATGCTGGCGGGGACGACACTAAAAAGAAGAAGTTGAAGTATCCTTGTAATTTTTTCAAGGAGGACCACCTGACACATCAGTGCCCTCGGCTTGTGGAGGCCCAAAATTTATTGGCATAGCAACAATTGGCTGTGTTAACGAACCCATTTCCACATGGGAAAAACCTAACCCAAGCCTCTTCGAGCACCGAGGGGGGCAGTCAGGGACCCCCCCATCTTCGAGTAATCCTTCATCCACGAATGTATACATGATGAAAGGTAGCATTGACATAACAACTAGGACAGATGACTACGCAATGCCGAACACCTCTAAGAAGAGTAAAGAAGCTGAAAACCCATCTCTTCTTCTCCAGATTGAGAAGATGTTGGGCAAAACAATGACCCACATCCCAAAAGATGCGTTCAAGAAAGCTTCCCACAACCCAAACGCAAGGGCTGCCCAAAACTACTCTGTGGTGGA
>JASDQU010011848.1:33724-63604 GCA_032191745.1 Picea mariana | reverse complement strand
GAATGATCATGCTTGATATGACCAACTTAAAACCTCGTCTTCCTTACCACGTAGCATTTCAGATAGTAGTGGCTTACACCATGAAAACTTTTACCCGGAACATTTTCCACACAGTGGTTGACGAGGGTGCCTTGACATGCATGATGTCTTTGGCGTGTTGGAAAGCCATCGACCAATCTGTTTTTTCTCTGTCACCTACTCTTCTTATGGCTTTCGATGGTCATTCTTTCCGGCCACATGGGATCATCCCCTCTTTCCCCGTGCATTTAGGGGGGAAAACCGTGTGCGTTAAAGTTGAAGTGGTCTATGTGTCTCTTGACTATAATCTCTCGTTAGAAAGGAGTTGGACCTATGCTATGCAAGCAGTGGTCATGGCAGTTTTCTGGGTCTTGCTGTTTCCACATGAGGGCCGAATCGTGACCATTGATAAGTTATCCTTCTCTCATCCTGACCCTTCATCTGAGGTCTCCACGGTCCCGATGATTGACAACTCTCAGCCCGACATCGTCAACATAGGGGTTGGTTTATTCCCACCTTTGATGGGTACTTTCGGTTACCCTCCTGCGACCAGTAATGTCCATTACATGATGAATTTCCCCGACCAACCTCGGGCTGAAATATTTTGAATCTCATCATTTTGCACGACGTACTTTAATGACCCATGGAATCTTCATTCCCCATCAGCCACGATGGAAGGGACAGAGCACCATGGCATGGCCATGCCTTTGTCCATGACAGAAGTTGCATACTCGATAATTCAACAAGCTTCTGTTGACCTCGATCCGACTCTAGCATAAGAGTTAGATCCGGTGCTCGAGCCTACTTGGGCTCAAGGTTCCGTTGCTGATACAGATTCTTTAGACTTAGTCTTGCCCTCAGACGAGGCGATTATTGAGGCAATGACTAGTCCGGACAGACCCTGGGATGATCTTCGTCATAGATCTTACTTCCTCCCACAGTTAGGACGAATTGAAGCAGGTGAATTCACTTTGAATATGAATGGAGATAAAGCTTGTCCTATCAATCCTTTGGCAATGCATGCNAACCCCTGGCGTCGTGGAGAATATCTTCGTTGGAGCAGACTGCTCCCCCCGAGGAGATTCAAATCTACACGGATTTATTTAAAGAATTCTGTGACGTGTTTTTCTGGTCTTACGAGGAAATGCCAGGCATAGATCCAAGAATCATCAAACATTAAATCATGACTTATCCTGATGTTAAGCCGGTCTGGTAGAAGCTTCATCCGGTCAATCCTAGGAAAGCAACAACTATTAAGGCTGAAGTAGAGAAACTACTTAATGCTGGTTTCATCTACCCTGTCTAATTGACTCAATGGGTGTCAAATCTAGTGCCAGTTAACAAAAAACAGGGTACGATTCGCGTATGTATGGAATTCCGTGATTTGAACAAGGCTTGTTGAAAGGATAATTTACCCATGCCATTTATTGACCAGATAGTTGACGAATGCGTAGGTTGTGAGGTCTTTTCTTTCATGGATGGTTTTTTGGGATACAATCAAATACAGATTGAGCCCGAAGACCAACAGAAAACCGCTTTCATTTGTCCGTGGGGTACATTCGCTTATCGGAAGATGCCTTTTGGTCTGAAAAATGCTGGAGCTATGTTTCAGCGGGCCATGTATTTTGCTTTCCACAACCTCAAACACATAGTCGAGGCTTATCTTGGTGATTTAGCGTCATGATCTCGCAAGAGATCTGATCATCTGGCACACCTCCGACTTATCCTTGAACGATGTCGCTACTACCGAATCCGCTTGAATCCAAACAAGTGCAGTTTTTGCATCACATCGGGTCGTCTGCTAGGTTTCATATTTTTGACAACAGGAATCATGGTCGATCCTCTAAAGGTTGAGGCAATAGTTTAGTTGCCTCCCCTGTGCACCATCCTTCATCTTCAAAGTTTGTAGGGAAAAACAAACTTTTTAAGGTGTTTCATCGCAAACTATGTCGAGATCACAAAGGGTTTTATGCATTTATTGAAGAAGGATGTTCCTTTTCATTGGGACGAGTCACTCATCGCTCTTTTTCAACGTTGAAACCTACCCTCACATCTACCCCTCTGCTTCGACCACCCAATTATAATAAAGATTTCTTATTGTACTTGGCCGCTATGGAGTCGACCATCGTTATGGTCTTAGTTCAGAAGGATGATTTGCTCTAAGAATACATGATTTATTACTTGAGTCGAGCTTTGGTTGGACCGTAACTCAATTATTCCCACATTGAAAAACTTGTGTTGGCAGTAGTCCATGCTGTCCAACGGTTCCGTCATTACAGATTGTTTCGCAAAACCACCATCATTGCCATTGTGAATCCATTTCAATACGTGTTGACCTGATGCGTCATCGGTGGAAAGATTAGTAGATGGATTGTTATCCTCTAGGAATTCGTCTTGGATTTCATTTCAGCAAAATCCAAAAAGTTGTTGGTCTTCGTGGAACTCATATCAAAACTTCCGGTCGAGTCAGGTGATGTTATACCTGACGATTCGCCTATCAAAGGAGACATGTTTTTGATCACATCTTCCGATCCCTGGTATGGAGATGTGCTTGTCTACCTCCAGACTTGCCTCTACTTCTCGTGATGAGCATCGCCATATATTCCATCATCCCAAGAACTATCTCATACTCGAGGACACTTTGTATCGTCGAGGTGTAGACTGCATCCTTTGCCGATGTCTCACTCATGAAGAAGCAAAAATTGTGCTTAACGATTTCCACACTGGAGCATGTGGCGGTCATTTTTCTGGGTTGGCAACAACCCAAAAGATTCTATGAGTTGGTTACTTCTGGCCGAAATTAATCAAAGAATGTGTTGAATCGGTCAAGAAGTGCCATTTGTGTCAGTTCTTCTCTTGGAATATGAGGGCACACCCCGCTCCCATGTTTCCCATTATTACCATTGGTCCCTTCACTAAATGGGGGATTGATTACACTACATGCAACCCCCCTTTAGAAAGGGGGCACCGCTATATCATCGTAGCAATAGACTACTTCACCAAGTGGGTCAAATCTATGCCAACATTTAAATATGACAGGGAGACAACAACTCTCTTTTTGTTCAACCAGATAATAGCAAGGTTCAACGTCCCGAGAGAGATTGTCATTGACCATGGCAGTTACTTTCAAAACAAAATGATGAATGAGTTAACATCAAATCTTAATTTGTGTCAATAACATTCATCACCCTACTACCCACAAGCGAATGGTCAGGTGGAAGCTGAAAATAAATCTCTTCAGACCATTCTACAACGAACGATCAATTCGGCCAAGTCAAATTAGCATTTGATGTTATACTCGACATTATAGGCCTACCAAACGTTTGTTAAGACTACAACCAGTTTCTCACCTTTTCAACTCGTTTATGGGATGGAAGCAGTCTTACCCATAGAGTGCCAGATTCTGTCTCTAAAGTTGGCAGTATAGTTATTTCCAGACACTTCACCACTTGAAGAGCGTTTACTATCCCTCGAGCAGCTCAATGAGAAGCATTGTGATGCAGCCTTGTCTAATGAGGCTCACAAACAAAAATTCAAGTGTCAGTATGATTGGTCCTTTCATCCTCATATTTTCTCTGAAGGCGACCTTGTCCTAGTCTATGACCAAGATAAGGACCCCCTGGGGGCATGCAAGTTCAAACCCATGTGGTTTAGACCTTTCATCGTGAAAGAAGTACTATAGAAGGATGCTTATCATCTGGTGGACTTTGTGGGAAACGTTTTGGTGGAGCCTAGAAATGGGCTCTACCTCAAGAAGTATTACTCATAGGTGGGTTGCCTTGGGTGACTTTTTGCAACATATGTATAGTCTTTGTACTATTACTTTTTAGTTTTGTCTTTTGGTTTTATGTACGTGTCATTTTTGATGTTATCTTTTTCACTATGGCAGATGTCAAGTGAATCAGAGGTGTTTGTTGGGTTCGCGGATGACGGTAGCCGACACACTCGGAGGCTTTCTTCCACAGCTTGGGTGATTTTCACACCTCAGGGCCAGTTGCTATCTTCAGGAGGTATTTGTTTAGGTGACACCACAAACAACATCGCTGAATACAAAACAATTCTTAGGTTGCTTCGTGATGCTTTGTCGCTTGGTATCTCTCACCTACGGGTCTATTTAGATGCTCAGCTGGTTATGTCTCAGTTAAATGGAATTTACCGTGTTCATGATCCTACTCTACACCAACGGTTCCTTAGGGTACGTCTCTTAGAACGAAGCTTTGATTGCATTACGTATATTCATGTTCCTAGAAGATTAAATCAAGTTATAGATACTCTAGCTAATCATATATTAGATTGGCATATTGCACACATTTAAGAAACACACACACACATGTAAATACATTTGTAAATAAATGTAATCCATAAAACACAAGAGATGTAAATACGCATATATATATCGCAAAGTATCAGAGTACATAAGTGGGCATGAGCACCTCAAAAAATATGTGTCCAATAAAGAGTCACGAGGCTTATGTTCTCAAAAGTATACAAAAGGTGCCCTCAACACATAAGAAGTCTAGTCTAAGCTAAGGGCGGGGCCTGTTGGCCCTGTCATAGTGAACAATGATGTTATCCAGACACCGAAAAAGCTGGACCCAGGTCCGTGGTACCCCAACAATGTGAGTCTGCATGGACGGTGGGAGATCCTCGATCTCTGCCATGGGGACTGTTTGAGTAAGCACGATGAGGTTCTGCTCTACTCGTCTCAATACTCTCTTAGCCTCTCTGGCTGGAGGTCCCGCTACTGCTGCTGGTCCACCGGCCGTAGTTGGTCCTGCCTCTAGTCGAGGACATCGCCTAGTCCTCAAAAGGTCCACTGGACACACTAGTCCCACATCTGCACATAACAGATACATAGTTGTCAGATACTCTGGTACACAAAAATTTGATATATATTAAAAGACATAAAAATTAAATAACTTAAAAAAATAAAAAAATCTACAAGAATACCTAACTCTCCTTGTACCACTCCGAAAGGTACGCCCATGTCAGGGTCCCTGGAAAAGTCGATTCCGACATATGGATAGTCCTCTATCACTGGAATCTGCTGAGACCACCAGTTGAAAAACTTGTCATCGAAGGACTCAATGGTCCTCCCTCCCCCCTATCACGACAACATCGCCGCCCATCTGCATATTGCTGGAGAAGAGGCTATGTGCCCTCGTATTGTATCCCTCGGTCTAAGACTAGGTACCCTCTCGAAGAAGAAAGAACACAGAATAGTCCCAGACCTGAAGTTTCTATGCCTCCACATGCGACACACTATCAGATGCCTCTTCATGCAATCCAATAAAGTAGTACTCCACTCAAAAACTTGTTCATTTAAGCACTGAACAACACAATTCATATGCGCTTGGGAAGCCTGATGCAAAGCTGCGGATCCAGTGATCCGCCCGATGAGAAAAACTATCACTTTCAGTGATAGGTCTGAGATCTTGTTTATTGGCGCATGTGTGCCCATTTTGTCTGTTCCAAATTCACAATGGAGTCCAATCAACTCCGCTATGTTGTGAGGCTCGGAGGGAAAAGTGTGAAAATTGACTGGTTCCCCTCTCCTTGAGAGGCCAGTCAGAAAGTAAATATCCTCAATCATTGGAGTCAATGAATGTCCCTCAAGCATGAAGGCCTCTGTGTCAGGATGCCAATAATCAACCAAGGCGTTTAGTAGACTAGGTTGTGCCTGCATGAAAGGACACTGGAAGAACTTTAACAAACCACATTGCGCCAATGCGGCGGTAGTAGCAGGGTCCTCACCTACCAAAAAATCAATGTCCTCATGCTCCTTCTCTCTCCAATGAACATACATCCTTCAATTCACAAGTTCATGAAGGATTCGATCTTGCATTTTTTGATTTTTTTCCACAAAATGGAGGGTATACGCGGGCTGTAGTGTACACGGTCGTGTGTGCACGCATGTAGCTTTTCTCCTGTCCGTGTGCATACGCAGGTTGTCATAGGACAACCCGTGTATACGTAGGGCCAACCTTTTTAAAGGTCGGTGCCCCCCCAAAAAAATAAATTAAAAGCATAAAGGAAGAATTGAAATGCAAGAGGGGTTAGTATGTACTTACTTGGTCCAAGCGGAAGTTCGTTTCGCCAACTGAAGCTCCCAGAATCAACTCTTTTAACAAAGGGGTGTTTTTGGCTTCTTAGTCAATTTCTCAATTAACAATGGTGATAATGAGCTGCCAACTTCTATTTATATAATTTTTGGCCCCTTTTTTGGACCCTTTTGTTGGTTTTTCTCGCCCGAAAATCATTTAGTATGGTTCAGGAGTTTCTTATGGAATGTTACGATAAATGTTACTTTGGGTATTTGGAATTTTTTTGGAGTTTTGGGTCATTTTTAAAGGTCTTTTGGTGAAAAGTCATTTTTCCAACTTTGTGCATGTAAGAGAGGATTCCACCTCCACTTGTTGCACCTCGTTGTATTTTTCGCTTTGCCATATGATCGATCCCATCAAATTGGGACATGGAACCCTCACTTTTTCTCTAGAAGTGTCGTAATTTAGTGGTAGAGCCTACCTATACATGGATGCCCTAGGTAGATCCTGGTTGCATTTTGACGTCCATGCTATCACTAATGACTTTAGGCTCGGGAGTCCTTATTAGCTTTTCCTGATTATGAGTATGAGCCTCATTTGCATGATTCATTATCTCTTTTGACCTCACCCTCGGAACTTCCAAAACACAACGGGTCTTCTTTTAAGCCCTTTTCAGACCCTCTAAATATGAAAATATTGTCAAGCGATCTTGTTGACCTTCATGCTCGCTACACTGAAATTCGAAGGCACGTCTGTCTAGCGGTAGTTTACCCCTTTTTCGATCTGGATGGTCAACTATACGAACAAAGGGATACTCTAGGAGCCTCGGTTCTCTAGAAGAGTACTCCCAGGTATCATTTTAACCCTTTTTCGGGCCTGAGAGACCGAATTTACAAAAAAAAGGAGCCCCCACAGAGTCCATAGTTAAGCTCTTTTCAGACTCCCTAAAATTGAAAATATCGCCGAGTGACCTTATTCTTTCACACTCGTTAAAATGGTCCAGAAGAACATCCTTGATGGAGTCCATAGTTAAGCTCTTTTTAGACTCCTTAAAAATGAAAAGGTTGCCGAGTGATATTGTCTTTGTCACACTCGTTGAAATGATTTTGAATAGACGTCTATTCAGTGCTAGTTTACCCCTTTTTTGAACTGGCCAGACTATCTTCAAAAAAGGTACCCCAACGAAGTCACCTTTTACGTTTTTTCAAACTCTCTAAAAATGAAAAATCGCCAATCTTACCTTATCTAGGCTCGTTAAAATCACATTGAAGGACGTTACCATTATGTCTTATTAATCACATTTGCATACCTGCACCTTTGGCCTAATGCCGGCTCCATGTTGCTCTCAACTGAACCATCTGAAGCATGCTTTATACGTAAGCCCTGTAGCACTTTGCCTCTACGTCTTGACACCTTGACCCATGGAGGATTTTTCCTGAGTGTCCTTTTCCTGCATATGTCCCTTTGCTCTGAGCATCCATGTGTTCCTTGCGCTTGGAACTAGTATGTCTACGACACTCGATCCTCCTTTGTAACGTAGCATTCTTTTATTCCTTTTCAAGCTTTCCAAAATTATTGAAAAAGACAAAAAAATCAAATATACCCCAAAAAGAGGAAGGGAAAAGTATTTTCTTTTTATGGCAGCACAATGAGTCGCCCTTGGACAAAGCACATCCTTCTGTTTTTTCGTCAAGATTTGGGATTCAATATGACCTTAGGAAGTTGTTCTCACTACAAAGAGCTATGTCCTCCTCTGTTTTGTTGTTCTTCCAAACATTTGGAGAGTTTGCATTGCCTCTTGCATCATGGACTTATGTTAAATACCATGGTGCCTGAGTCTCATATTTTGTTGTGCTATTGTCCAAGGGAATTTTTTACCAAGCTTGAGTTGGCCCCTCTACAGTTTGTCTCTTGCCCTCATGCCTGACCATCCCGAAATCCCAATCAAGTCTTTGTTCGAAATCCATGAAGCCCTCATCCTAATCATCAAGATCCTCTAGTCCATTCCTGACAAGCTGTAGAAGACCTCTGGGTAGTGAAGTCGTACACTCATATTACACTCCTACCCAAGTTGTGAAGATTTTGAAGCTATTGCTCGATCTCTAAAGGCCTCATCTCTAGACATCAGACCTTATTAGCTTCTTGAAGATGGATACTATACATGTATGTCTTTTTGATTTCGAGATGTAGATCCGCTGTGTATTGCTCACGGCTACACTTTATATAGTTATATGACATGGATCTGCAGTGTATTTGATTGGCAGCCATGATTTTATTTCATTTCGAGCATGGGTATGCCCGCCTTAGTGAGACAATTGTTATTTTGCAGATGGCACCTCCCGAACTCTGGTCCTTGGGCTCACTTGTTTCATACGTTGGTGAATATTGATAATGTATTTCAACCATCATATGCTCTTTTGACCTCACACATTAGGGGGCATCTGTTATAACCCTAAATTGTACCATACATGCTTACCTAGCATCAAACCATCTCATTTTCCATTTTTTGCCAAGACACTACTGAACAAATTCTTAAAAACATCCTTTTTGAAGGCATACGCACCCTGCTCCACTATTGAACGCGTGTATATGCTAGCTAATTCACTACAACCCACGTATACTGACAAAAGACCGAAAAATAGAAAGTTGCAGATGGAACATAGCTTTTCGGGTAAATTGCCTAAACCATTTGACCGCCCATAGCCGGTCACTCAACCAAATACCTAGCCCTTTCTAGCCTATAAAAGAAGGGGTAGGGTTCCCATTTGGAGGAGGAAAATAATAGTAAAGAAACTCTACTCGATTTTTCATTCCCCTTGCCCCAACCTTTTTCAACCATTGTGTGAGAACTGAAGAGGAGAAGCATATGTGGAAGTGGTTGGTGCATAGTTGAAGAAGAGCCCAGGACCAGATTCGAGGAACGGTAGCCGATCTCACCATTGTAAGTGACTTTTGTGAGGTTAATAGAAAGAATTACTTTTCCCGTCCTGCCATATGAGGTGTTCAATATTCAATTTTGGTTTATATTTTTGGAACCTCTAACCCACTAATTCATATATGAGATGCATGTTCGTAGTTCTTTGTTTGTCTATTTGTGAATGCATTTTAGCTTTGGGAGGAGACTTACAGTCAAGGAGAAACCGAACGCAAAAGGATCAACACCAAGCGAGGAGTTCAAGGTAGAGTTACCAGATTCTTTTATCCTTGTGTTTTATGCATGAATGTGGGGTCTATGTCAGGATAATAGTAAAAGGTAGGAGACTTTCGAAGGTTATTTCTGCATGCATTACTAAACCCTTAGTGCTATTCTGTAGGGGGATTTCCCACCCACAACAACCGCAAAAAGAAAACAACCAGAAAATAAAGACAAAGGGAAAAAGAAAATCAAAGTCGAAGAAATCTCATTCGACACAGAGAATATATGGAGGGAAACATTTCAGTCCACAAAAGGAATTGATTTTGAGGACCCAATAATCCAAGACAAGTTGCCCAATATCACAAGTAAAATTGCCAAAAAGATCAAGTAATCGGAGAAGCAGACTGGACAAGAGACGACTACAATGAAGAAAATTTTAGCCTTGTCGGCCAGCCCGAGAATGAAGGAGGCTATGGGAAAATCCAAAGAGAAAAAGGAACATGCCAAGAAAATCAAAGCCATGATTCAGAAAACTTAAACAAGGGGGAAAAAGTAGCAAAATATCCTTGATATCCAGACCACCATTGTTACTCTGACATAGATCACAAATACCTGCATAGAATTAGAAATCAAGAAAAAGTTGACCCAAAGCAAGAAAAAAATGACTAACTTGGCAATTGATTTAACCAGAGAATATCCACCAGTTGAACTAGTAGGAATAGTTGAATAACGACCGCAAAATAAGAAGAAAAGACAAATCATTATTGAGCAATCTTAAGAAGCGATAGAGTCATATCAACCAACCATGTTGGTCGATGAAGAAATTGAAATCGACAAACTAGAGGAGCACACTTCAATCCCAAAAGTGCCGATATAGTCGGTTCACTCGACTGAAACTTTAAAGCTGCAAGTTAGCCCCTAGGAGGTTGAAATTCATGAACCAAAGTAAGGAGAGATGATTGAAGGCATATCTCCATAAACAAGACAAGTAGAGAAACAAGAAAACTCAAAAGAGCAATACCAATAAGGGGAGGAGCGCATCAAAGAAATTCTTCCAGAAAACTCCCCTCTCAGTTTGACTAAGGATAAGGAGCAGAACATAGAACAAGGGTAAAAATAGGATCGAAAGCTTCCTTTGTAGCAAGAAACACAAGATATACAACAGAACATGATAGTGGAAGGAAGAAATGTCAAACAAACCCAGACATCTTCGCACCAACAACAACCAACACAAGGTAAGGATAAAGAAGGGCACTCAACAAAATCCTCAGGGAGGGGTAAGAAGAAGAAATAATCAAGAATCATCATAAAAAAAACCCGACCGTCTAGCCCATCAGGAGACTGACAACGCAGTCCTTCACCTCAATCAAGTCAGAGAAAAGATTCAACAGATAGAACAACAGATCGAACCAGAGTTGTTCGTAGTGCACTGGGAAGAAATAGTAGAAAAACTAAACCTTGTAGGAAAAATGAAGACACTGGTTCTGGAACACAACATTCAATTAATGCATGGCATGGCTTTACTCGACACCTGCAACAAACATCACCTAATATCCTCCAGACAACCTTTGAAGTCAATATAGAAAGCAGAGCAGAAGGAACAGTTGAGTCGATCAGTGGCAAAGGACCAATGCCAGAAGGACAGTCAGACAAGCCTACATAACTTCTTCAGACATCAACAAATCCAACACTGAAGAATTTTGTCTATCTCTCTCTCTATTTCTTTTTCTCTCTTTTTCTACCAAATGTAATAAACGAACCCCATCTTGCTCGAGATGAGCAAGGAAATGAGGTGGGGGGAGATGTTGTACGGTCAACTCTATTAACTAGACCCAACAGTCGGCTAAGAATTAGTCGGTCGACTATTGAAGTCGGAATTACAATTCGGTCGAAGCATTTGTTAAGTCGATTGACCCAGGTAGTTAAGTGGTTACAACTTCCTGGAAACTGAACATGTATGTATAAATAGATGATCATGTATCAAGTAAAGTGTCTCTCTTTGTGCTGTCTTGAGACATATATAATAAAGTGTTGTTTCCTGGGATCTCACTACTTTATGTATGTCTTTGCATATGTGTATGTAACCTCTATGCTTTTCTTGCTTATGTGATGGACTAATGGTAATATTCTCTACTTTTCCCTAGATTACAACAACATGAATGTTATCATCTAATGAATTTTTGGATTACATTCATCTAATGGATGTCCAGAATATTGTAGTCATTGTTTTGTTCAATAATTGTTTAATAATGACATTTATACTTGACAAGATTACGTGAATAGTGAACAAGATAAATTATGAAAAGAAACAAATTGTTTAGTAATTTGTTATCATCTAAAGGTTATTATAATTTTGAAATTAATTGTTATCATGCTCCGAATTAGTCATAACTAAGCACATTCTAGTATATATTTAAGAGATTGTTTAACAATTCTTTATTGTCTTGTTGTAGCTGATAACACTAGCATTAGGAGCTACAACAAGTAACATTGACATCATTTCAATCGATAAACACCAATAAGTATTGAAGAAGCAAGAAGCATACTAAATTGACATTCATTAAGTACTCTCAAGTTCCATGCAAACTATAATTTTGTGTGAGGTTGATACTTTTTTTTAACCATAACATAATTTGTATTAATTCAAAAGGGGTTGTAGCCAAAGCATGCAACAAGTTACATAGTGTTGATTCCTATTGCCTTCAACAAAATAAGACATTTTTTTGAGAACACATCAAAAAGATTCCATCATGCTACAAAATAGATGTTCCAAGTTGGCCTACATGTGGCCTATTTCAGGTAAAATCCTAAAATACATATAACTCTAAAAATTCATAGCATTGATGATAAACAAGAGCACTGCCCTCATCTTCTTGACCCTTATCATATTGATGGGAGCTTTGTCTGTCAATCTCCATAGGGTCTCTCAACATATGGACCTCTTTTGGCTTATCTTGGATTGAGTTCTTTGTTTCCCTATTATTGGAGGCTATTGATATGGAATCCATGCACTGAATGAGTGCAATATTTCAAAGCATGTTGCACTCTACTTCAATAGAATACATTCTCTACTCTTAATGCACTAGAATGCTCATGGTATTGGAATTTTGTCCTATGCAAGCATGCTTAACCTATATGACTTTTGAGGACATTAAATTATAACACTTCGATTAGCTTGAATAAGATATTGACGGTGACATACGACTCTATGAATCTCCTGCACATCTTCATTATCCATATTGAATAAACCTACACTAGAAACCTAGAAATGGTAATTGTGGAGAATACCAAACCTTCTACTCACACCAACATAATGAACAATAACAAAATTGATTAACTTCCTGAAATATGGGAGTGATATTTCGATGGCATATTCACCATGCTTGAAAGGCAAAGTCTCTTCTTGAGTGGCCTAAGGCCAAAATAAAATCACAACACTATACCTAGATTCAGAGCACCAGACTCTTACATTGGAACACAAGCCCGAACCATTCCAATTCTTAACCAGAGTCACTCTGAAACATCAAACTTCTAAACAACTAGAGACAACTTTGACAAGAGTATGTTGGGGGGAGAATTATGGCCAACCCAAATTTTGGATAGGATTCTGTAGACATAATTTACTGAGTCCCAAAAGGAACAATATTCCAATTTAACAATTGACTACTTAAATTTTTCTCTAAATCAAAATGTTGAACCTTCCCACAAATTCCAACACACAGATGCCTCAAACTCTCTTTAAGTATTTTAATAGAGTAAAACCAGAGAAAGAGGGATTAAATGAAGAGCCAAGGTTGAAAAAATCCAAGGGGGTGATAGGGGAGGCTTAAAGTGATCGACACCTTGCTTTCACAAGAGGATATTGAAAGGAAGAAACCAATATAGAGAAGAAATAGACCAACAAACCGATCAAAGTTAACCAGGAGACTTATTAGACTAGTAGGCGCATGGATGAACCAACTTGAAATATACCAATGTTCAATCCTTGAGCCTGCTGTTATCCCACAACAAGTGTACTAAAACATGGAGCAACATTCAATTGCCATGAACCGATGGGAATTTTGCATGAAAAGAAGAGTGTTATGTGTCTTTGGTTTGCCCATCCTAAGCAATTGCCAACTCATAGTTAGTTGTTGATTCATGTAAAAATTAGATGAGCTTGTTACCCACTTAATCAAGAATTTTTGGGATGACCATAAAATATTGAAGCCCATTTTTCACCAAGATGCTAGGGCTAAGCTCATATACTTGTTTGGCCCATTGATCTACCTCCACATTCAAGTCTCTTAATGTGGAAGTAGAAGAATCTAGCAAAAGAGATCATTTTTTGCTTGATTGTAGAGATGATGTTTTTTTAATTTTGATCCTTCTGAAGTAGATTTCCCAATCATTGCTTTAATAATGATGATTGAGTTCTTGAAGAATAAGAGAGATTTAATATTTTCCTCCTTAGATACAGATAAACCACAAAGAGAGCATATGTTTCTACCAAATTGTTTGATATATTACCTAAGATCTAGGCATAAGAGACTATTGAATTTCCTATGGGATCATGGAGACTCTCCCTCATTCCCACCACTTGTGTGAGGTTGATACTCAAAACCATAAATCAAGAACTTATAGACAGAAGAATGGAATTATACTCAACAAAATTACATGCATAGTGAATGAGATAAATTCTAAAAAGAACTAAATTGTTTTTTTTTTCTTCTAGGTTACAAAGCCTAGGGAAAACCCCTAAGTACGTCCCCTCATTTTAAGGATGGTACGCAGGGTAAACCCTATAATATTCAGGGTATAAGGCCATTCAAAAATAGGGCTTGAAGCCATTACATCAATATACTCATTATGAGCTTAACATGTCACTTGCGGGAATTGAACCCAAGTGCGGAGGCTAACAATCATTCCTCCCAACCACTCGAGCTAAACCTAATTGACAAAAGGAATCAAATTGTTTAATAAGAACTATGAAAATAAATATCATCTAAAGGTTTTAAAGGAGGAATTTGTGACAAAATAATCAAATTGAACTTGCAACAAATTGATTGATCTTGCTTACCTTTGATGTCAGAAATTACTTAATAAAGAAACTTGCTTACCTATGATGTTGTTAATCAGTAAAGAAACATGTTGAGAATTACTTAACAAAGAAACTCGATTACATATAACGGTGACAAAATAATCAAATTGAAATTGCAACAAAATGATTGATCTTGCTTACCTTTGATGTTGGGAATTACTTAATAAAGAAACTTGCTTACCTATGATGTTGTTAATCAATAAAGAAACATGCTGAGAATTAATTAACAAAGAAACTCGATTACATATAACGTTGCAAATTAGTAAAAAACATGTTGGCCTATTTCATTTAACACAAGTATTATAAGGAATAGCTACAAGTAATAACACCAACATCATTGTAGTAAAAAATGCCAACATTATAGTAAGATGATTTAATCAAGAAACATGAAACATACCAGAAACATAATTTTTCCTTGTTGAGCACATTCTAGTTTATTTAAGAGATTGTTTGGTAGCATTACATAGTCTTATTATGGAAGGAGCTACAACTAATAATGTTGGAATCACCATAGTTGATAATATAAGCATTAGTAACTATTTATTTTTTAAACAATAACAAAATGATAAAAAAATGAGAAAGAAGAAACACACTAAGTACTCTACTATTGAATAAAATTCCATTAGAATTAAACGAATTTCAAAGGGGCCATATAAATAAGTTATTTATAAAGAAACATGAAGCATATTAAACCACATTCAATAAGTACCCTATTGTTGAATAAAATTTCATTAAAAATTAATGACTCACAAAGGAACGATATAAATAAGCATGTTAACCATTATTGAGTTTTTACTTATACAACTAGCAGTTACAGTTCTTCTTTATTATTATAATCATTTAGCATATTAGTTGCATAAATAAGATCACTGAAAGAGAGGCAATCACAGAAACAATAGAGACACATAGATTATCTTGGGAAACCCTCATGGGGTAGAAAACCCAGCAAAAACTTCCTCAATATAGATGGACCAAAGACTGAACAAGATATACTCCTCTACTCCTTCACTAGGAAGAGTAGTGCACCACTTAACCAAGAAATACCAATAGATAGAACAAAACCCTCCTTGATATCACCCCCAATTGCAACATCTTCTCTTCCAAGGTTTGCACATTGCAGAGCTAATTGGTGTGTGCAAATGAGACACCATCCTCACATATAAATACAAGGTGTGAGGTGGTGCTAGGGTTGTGACTCTTCATTTGGTGGACCCAACTTCTCCTAAAAGTGGCTAAAACCACTTTACAATTACTATGGGCCGACTTTACAAATACCACCATACAAATACATGTTGACCAATCCACAAAAGGGGATTTGATCTAAACAATAATGACTCAAATATAAGTAGAATATTCTTCAATGTTACAATAATTCAACACTCCCCCTTAACAAGAAGGGTATTCTACTGACAACATAAACAAAAATTGACTGGACTCAATACATCATCAAGAGGAGGGGACATCGTCATCAACATCGGGAACACTGTCGGTCATATCTATAGGTCATCATAATTTTTTCTCATTATCAACATCAGTACAAACTGAACATCATCATCATATACAACGCAAAGCTGGAGTAACATCATCATCATCAACAACATGAAGCTGGAACATCAACATCATCAATAACATGAAGCTAGAACATCAACATCAACAACATGAAGTTGGAACAACAACATCAT
The DNA here is from genome assembly GCA_032191745.1 of Picea mariana. Taxonomy (NCBI): domain Eukaryota; kingdom Viridiplantae; phylum Streptophyta; class Pinopsida; order Pinales; family Pinaceae; genus Picea; species Picea mariana. Next base: position 47,644 of record JASDQU010011848.1, on the reverse strand, counting down.
CAACATCACGAAGCTGGAGCATCAACATCATCAACAACATGAAGCTGGAACATCAACATCAACAATGTGAAGCTGGAACAACAACATCATCAACAACATGAAGTTGGAACAACAAAATCATCAACAACATGAAGTTGGAACATCAAAATCAACAACACAAACTTGGAACAACAACATCATCAACAACATGAAGTTGGAACAACAACATCTATATGTGGCAACAAAATGAGGCAGGTGCATCAACAACAACATCTGTGGTACTCTGACAGACCGTCCTTATCGGACCTTCAAGATCTTCCCAAGAATCATAAGATTCCCTAGGATATATAATGCTAATTAAGCTACCACGTGCTACTTTGACAGACCGTCCTTACCGAACCTTTGAGATCTGCCCAAGAATCATAAGATTCTCTAGGATATAAAATCCTAATTGAGCTACCACTTCTGACCACATCTGGCATATACATGCACAGGTACTCTGACAGACCGTCCTTACTGGACCTTCAGGATTTTCCCAGGGATGATCAGTCCCCGAGGATATAAAATCCTAACTTAGCTACCCGTTGTTGGTCAGGATACCATAGTATCATCAACATCACTCCCCCTTTCGATGGAGGTCCTTTTGGACTACACCAAGCTTGTCTCATAAGTACTCAAAGTTCACATGAGACAGAGACTTATTCAACACATATGCAACCTGCTCATCTATGCCAACATATTGGAGCTTTACAACTCCCTTCTACACCATGTCACGAATGTAGTGCTATCAAATTTCAACGTGCTTCGTCTTATCGTGGAACACTGGGTTCTCTGTCATCTTTATGCAACTTTGATTATCACAAAAGATCACGATAACATCCATCTCTAGGTAAAATAGACTTGTCAACAAGTTCTGAAGCCACATGGCTTCACAACTAGAGGAGCATGCTGCAATGTACTCTGCTTTTGTTGTACTGGGAGGAATATTGGATTGCTTCCTGCTTTGCCATGAAGTCATGGCTGACCCCAAACTGAAACAACATCCTGAAGTGATTTTTCTATCTGAAGCATTTCCAACCCAATCTGAATCAGTATAGCCATACAATCTGAAGTCATGATCTTCAGTATAATAAAGACCATAATCCAATGTACCCTTAAGGTATCTCATCTCATGCTTTGCAGCTACAAGGTGAACACGTATGGGCTCCACCAGATACTGACTCAAGGTGTTCACAACAAAGCATATATCTGGGCTGGTATTCATCAGATACATCAACGAACCAGTAATTTGTCTGTATAAAGTAGTATCAAGTAACTATGACGAAGTATCAACCATGAGCTTCAAATTAGTCTCCATGGGTGTGGCCATGGATTTACATTCCAACATGTCAAACTTATTCAATATTTCAACTACATACTTCCCTTGGTTAAGTAAGATCTTCTATGGGCTTTGCCAAAATTCAAGACCTAAGAAATAATGCATCAGGCCTAGGTCTTTCATCTCAAATTCTGCAGTGAGCTTCCTTTTTCAATCTGTGATGAGATTCTCTTCTCTTGTCAAGTATAATTTATCCACATATAGTAGTAATACAACTGGCTCATCATTCATAACCTTGAAGTAAATATTAGAATCAACTCTACTCTTGGTAAAGCCCAAGCTCATAAGAAAACTATCAATCCTGCCATACCAAGCTCTTGGAGCTTGCTTCCGCTTGCAAACATGAGTCTTCGTGTCTTGTATTTCGAAACCAAATTTTCACATCACATTGTACCAACCTGGTACATTTGCTTAGCTGCAACTTAATTTGCACAATCATGTGCTAGATTAATGTGCTTTCTTCAAAGCACTATCTGTCTCACTACCTAAGAGTATGTCCTCTGCTCTTTCTACAACTATTCCTCTAGGACTGGGTCTCTGCACCTGCAGCTGCTATTTCTAAAGCTGAGAATGACTACTCTATTCTCACTGCAGTTGCTGAACTCTGATAGTAGCTCCTCTATTATATCATGGTAATAGTTTCATATGAAATTGAGAGTGGCTGATACTGAAGGTAGCTTTGCTTATTTCATGGAGGTAACTCAATCTCAAATACAGGGACTGCTCCTTCTGAATCTCATACTATATTAGAATCATGGTTGTTCTAATTGTCTTCATGAACACTGGAACTATTTCTTCGATTATTGGATCAAGTGTCTCATCATAGTCTTCTCCCTCTTGCTGGGAGAATCCTTTGGACACAAATCGGGCTTTGTACATATCTATACTGTTATCTACAACATGATTGATCCATTAGATCAATCTTGGAAGTCACCACTGACTTCCCTTCTAGTCTCAAGGAAAAATCCATACCCCAGTCCTTCTGACTGGCTTCTTCCTCTGTCACTGAAACAAGGGAATCTTCCCAGGAGACTCTAAAGCTACGATCCAGTCTTCTCAAATTATGGCATCTGTTTATTAGTCCTGGAAGACATCTCTATCTGAATCTGAGGCGGAATACTTTCTAAATGAAAGTCTCTAAGCCACTGAATGTCACTGAGATTAGGCTTACTCTGAGTCTCCATGTTCCCTCTAAAGATTGACTCCCTTTGAGTCTATATAATCTTTGGAGCCATTTTCTCCCTCTGATATGTCTCGTCAATGCTATATGGATTTGCATCCTGCAAAGTGTCATGGGATTATTTTGGTCTCTTCTTGGTTACTGCATTGATTCTAGGTAGGACCTTTGTGCTCTACTAACTCTTCCCGATGATCTGAAGAGTGATTAACTACACTAGAGGGATTTGTTCTGTCATCTTTGGAGCCTTATGCTCCTCATGTTTTGTATTCATATGAGATGTTGTGTATCTAGTAGCTTCTTCTTATTCTTCGATACATGGATGTATATGATCATATATACAACTTGGATAGTCTGCTCCATGTCTCATCTAATATATATTGCCTCCTGCAATCGCTACTATAGCTCACTCAGCGTTATCACCTATGACTTGCTTGGAACAAGAACAACAATGGAGAAACAATAGACAAGGATAATACTCTTTATAATAATAATAAAAACAATAGTGAGAACGATCGTCATAGTAGCTCCTTCAGAGCTATCACATGTGACCTGCCTGTAACAGGGGTAAAAAGTAAGAAATACAATCATAAGGGATGAGAGAAGCACTCTTCTAGTGTTGTGATAAATCATTCCTCCATGGTAACCTGTAACCAAAACAAGAAGTTTTTCCTAGAGGATATGTTAGTTATATTTGGTAGATGATTACAATAAGCATTTATCTCAATAATGCTCACATGCTACCAAGTATTCAATAACAAAACTTTTCAATGATTTCTATCACAACTATAGTGTTTACTTGTAATGAGGCAGTTATCAAACTTGACATGTGCAAATTTTAATCTTATCAACTTAATCAATCAAACCTGGAACCTGGGGTCTTGTCCTCAAGAATGAGTGTTGTTTATTTTCTTCCGTGTCTCCCTCACTCAAGATGACAAGTATTCTCTTCCACTTGTCCTCTGTACTAAGATAATATGCTTGCTTGATAGGAATCCGAGTTAGAGAATAAACTCTATAATCTCAACCTTAATCAATCTAATACTTTTGACTTTGATTTTGACCAATGGTTAGTATGATAGTCATAACTTCAACAGATCAAAATACAATCTAGATGTTCATAAGATCATAACAAATAGAGGCATGTTAAATTGATCATACCTAAGGTGCAATGTTCCTCTGAATGTGTTGGATTTGATATCCCTCTGGATCTACGATTGTTTCTTTGGACAAAAGATCCTTTCTCCTGCAAATACCCTTTAAAATAATGATACAGTTTAGACATATGTAAGTACATACCTCTGACAATATCAACAGGTAGTGGCACCATCTGACAACAGTGGCAAGTAATAACAAACCTTTAAAACTTCAAAGGTTCTTCAACTTGTGACTTAAAGTTAGCTAGATATTTGCTAGGGTAAGGCGCACTAGGATAGTAAAAATCAGTCCCAACACTTCACAAAACATTTCACTACAATTGGTGTTGGCACTACAACTGACATGAAGGAACTGGCACAAAGGAACTGGCACTGCAACTGCAATCAATACTACAACTGCAACTGCAACTGGTACTACAACTGCAACTGCAACTACAACTACAACTGCAACTTAGTGTTTTATGAGGAAAGTCTAATTTTTCAAACTTCAAATTTTTGAATTCTGATTCAGAGACTAGATGGGCCCTCCTAGGGAAAGTTCCTAGGTGTGGTTACTTTCTCCAACGTCCTCCTAACACTGTTAAAACACTAATCATAAGTTAGTTGGTTAGTTAAGTTAACCTAACTGTTATATAGTTACATGACAGTTATTGTCTTTTGTATTATATATGTAGATCTATGTACATGATTATTTATAGAAGCATTGATGAATAGAGTATGCCTTTTCTGCCATTGTTTAGTTATCTCCGTTTATCATGGTTTCTTGATTGCTTCTATTATTTCCATTATATTTCTGCTCTTTTCTTCATTATGAATCTAACAGTGGTATCAGAGCATGATACTGATCTTATGAGCCTGGTAGTTTATCAGCACATTATAGTTTTTAATGCTTGATAGTACCATGGTAGATGAGGAAGAAGCGATTGGCGAGAGAGACAGACACAATGGAGGAAAGCAGGTTCGGTTATGTGTAATTCTGAAGATCCTATGAGAGACGGCTAAGAAAGTGTGCAATTAGGTCGAGAGATGCATTGAATAAGAAATGAATCATGTAAGTGTTTGTAGAACCGAGATTATCAAGCTTGAGGTTGTTGGTTCCAGTGAACATTGAATGCCTGCGTTTATTTGAGCCAATTGATTTATGGATGGTGTGGCGTGGATTTAGTGGGTGATAAAACAAAACCTTCAAACCCAAATCTGTGATCGATGCTGAAACGGAGACCATTACAATTAGTCATTTAGACAGTAGTTTGGAGCATTTTAAATCGACAAAAAAAGATCATCGATCATCGAGGAATTCAGCCATTTAATGCCATAAACGGACCATCTTTAAGCCAGACAATGTCGAGCTTCCAAAAATACTGCTGGGTATCTAGCTGTGGAATACCATCTTGCCTTGCATGCTGCACGCTATGTTGAAGTTGCTCCGCCATCAAATTGAGTGACGGATTCGTGGCTATCTACTCTGCTAATTCTTTTACGCTGGGATCATTATGTAGGTGAGACATTGCAGAGAAATCAAATGGGTTTGGTGGTAACCCCATCTTTGCTTCTGAGGAAGCCATTGTGCATCCACTGCTAGTAGGATTTTTTAGTAAAGGGTCAATCTTGCACGGAATATTCAAGGTGAGCAAGGAATAATCGTGTGGAGAGATAGAGGAAAGAAAATGTGAGCGTTAAGCCTGCAATCATGGTGTTTCAGGAGAAAATCCAGGAGACAAGGTAAGAAGAATCCTCCTATGTGAATTGCTATAGTGTCTGTTGTTATTATTGATCCCTCCTAATAGATACATTGTGTAAATCCTACTGTGTCTTAAGATAGACTGAAAATCATTGATGCCTAAACAACCATTTGGCCATGTGAAACATGAATTTGCAGTATACGCATTTTGGGGTATTTTAGTCGAAATTGATTGTCGCGCACTTTCTTGGCAGATACCTTTAATGTCTTTAGGGTTTTGAATCAGATATTGTACTATGTACTTTGGGTTTGAGCACAAGTCATCCATTCCAGATCTCTCTTGGAATATTTTCCATTAACCTTGAAACCCTACAAGGTGAAAACCAAGTGGAAAAGACGATTGGGATTAACAGGCCAAAGCAACTAATATTAAATTTTTAATTAATCAAGGCATAACGAACTAATTGGTACTTGAAACCTGAAGACCTTAAAAAAGAAAAAAAAAAAGAAAAGAAAAAAAAAGGTTATGACCCATATCAAAGGAGTCTTATGTTTTAATAATAAGCATACTTTTTTATAAAATAAAAAAGGTGATATAATATTTTGTAAGGAATTATATGGGAGATATAAGATTGAAAATTTATATGGATGAGTTTTTTATTCCATTATTATAGTTTAATGTATTTGAAGTTATAAGGGTGTTAAAGAGTGTTAATAAAGGTGTTATAAGGAGTTTTTGGAAGTTATAAGGCGTCTTTGACCTACCTAAAATTTAATAAGGGGGTCTTAGGATCAAAATTGAATAAGGGGGTCTTAGGATCTTTGTGTGCATCTAATTCATTGGTTATCCTATAGTTTTTGGCATTCCTGCAACGAACGATTGCTCTTCGCATGCACAACAGGATACATAATTGAGCTTAGTGGCATCAACATACAAACAAATGGCAAGAATTGAAGAAACATTTACAATATTGCGCACATTAATTAACTCAACTACGGAATCTACAATTGCAATAAACAAGCACACTCTTAGTACAGTGATTACTTGTTTACAAGTAACGCACAAGAAGATTGATATGTTCAAACATCAAAACAAGTTGTTGTCTGATGAGTTAAGTTTGCTTCGACACCAACAATGTGATTTTAACAAACACAATGACATCAAGGATGAGAATGAAGACATTCAGTTGACTAGTAATGAAAGTCATAAACATGAAGATCAGTTAGATGAAGTCCCTATGTCAGAAAAAGTTGCGGATAAATGTATTGTTCGACCATGGGAAGAATTACAATTTAAACGAAACCGATATGGACTAGGATATGTATAGGATGCTGGCAACCTTTTTTATATTCCTAATTATTGTGAACCTATTTTCTTTGTGAGTGGAGGTTTTTTGAATGATGATAAGAAGACAAAGCTTGAGGATATTGGTAAGGAAAAGGTACATGATATTGTTGATGATGATGTTGTTACAGATATTCCAGATAATGATAATAAGTCAGATAAAGAACCCATAGAGTGCAAACACTGTCACTGGTTTGGCCATGATAAGTCAAATTGTTTTGATCTTCATCCATTCAAATTTTGTGGGAAGGAAGATCACTCCTCAGTAAGGTGCCAAAAGTGCAAGAGGAAACAACTTCATTTTGGATGGTTAGGGAATTGGCATTGGCCTTTGGAAGCCAATTTATTGGAGAAGTCTTATTGCCGAATTTATACACAAGTACAATCGTACTTGATTGGAGATATTTCTACAGTTGATGGACATGAATGTTTTTCAAGATTTGATGATTTAGGGTATGATCGGGGCCCAATTGATGTAGTTTTCTGAGTTGAAGATCGAGTCTTCAGACTTCGCCGGAAGACAATTTGATGTGTTGGATCTCTTCTTGGCCATACTTGCGAATGACGATCAAGGGAATTGGAACCACTTGTCCCTGACAGGGGGAAATCTAATTGAGTCAGGTTCCAAGTTTGATTTTGAGTCAGGTTCCAATTTTGATTTAGAGCCTGTGAACAGATGATCAAGTATGCAACCTAGTTCCTGGTATGCAGTCTTGTTCCTGAACATATTATTGTTGTTTATAATTTGTGGTCAGATTAAAACCACCAATTGAGAAGAAGACATGAAGTTCTGCTTGTTACATTTTCATATTTTTGAGCCTTGATCTCTTGTTAGTTTATGGTCAACTTAAAACCATGCCATTTAGTAGAAGAAATCATGTTCTGCTAGACATTCGGTTTGTGGTCATCCTGAAACCACCACATTCAGTTTGTGGTCATCCCAAAACCACAAGATTGGTTTGTGGTCATCCTGAAACCACCAGATGAGTTTGTGGTCAACCTTAAACCACCAATTTAGTAGAAGACATCAACTTCTGCTATTTTTTTTCAGAGTCCAGAGAGCATCTTCAACCAACCCTCTGAATATTCGCTTGACACATGTGATTGTCAAGTAGTGGCAGTTTTTAAGGCAAGAACGAACTTATGATTAAGGGGGGATGTTAAAACACTAATCATAAGTTAGTTGGTTAGTTAAGTTAACCTAACTGTTATATAGTTACATGACAGTTATGGTCTTTTGTATTATATATGTACATCTATGTACATGATTATTTAGAGAAGCATTGATGAATAGAGTATGCCTTTTCTGCCATTGTTTAGTTATCTCTGTTCATCATGGTTTCTTGATTGCTTCTATTATTTCCATTATATTTCTGCTCTTTTCTTCATTATGAATCTAACAACAAGGAAAACTTCACACTTAGGGTTTATGCATAAACCTTAATTTTCCAGCAGTTGCAATACTAAAACTGAATCTTGAAGAGGGTGCTCTGAAGCTAGCCACTTCTTATAAACTGTGAGTTGGTCTCTTTCAGGTCTGCTTTGATACCATGTTGAGTTTTTACTTATACAACTAGCAATTATGGTTTTTATTTATTATTATAATAATTTAGCATTTTAGTTGCATAAATAAGATCACTAAAAGTGAGGCAATCACAGAAACAATAGAGACACACAGATTATCCTAGGAAACCCTCATTGGGGAGAAAACCCAACAAAAACTTCCTCAATATAGATGGACCAAAGGCTGAACAGAATATCCTCCTATACTCCTTCACTAGGAAGAGTAGTGCACCACTTAACCAAGAAATACCAAGAGATAGACCAAAACCCTCCTTGACGTCACCCTTAGTTGCAACAACTTCTCCTCCAAGACTTGCACACTGTAGAGCTAGTTGGTGTGTGAAAATGAGACACCAACCTCACATATAAATACAAGTTGTGAGGTGGCGCTAGGGTTGTGACTCTTCACTTGGTGGAGCCGACTTCTCCTAGAAGTGGCTAAAACCAATTTACAATTACTAGGGGCCGACTTTACAAATACCACCATACAAATACATGTTGACCAATCCACAAAAGCGGATTTGATCTTATACAAGACCCGACTTGATCAATCCACACAAGGGGATTTGATCTAAACAATAATGACTCAAATATAAGTAGAATATTCTTTGAAGTAACAATAATTCAACAACCATTGGATCATAAGGGCATTTTCTCGTAAGAAATACAAATAAACATATAATTAATCATAAATAATTATTCAACTATACCATTGAAAAACCACAACTTATAATAGAAAAACATAATAAAACAACATGAACACAAAGACGAAGCTTTAGCATCTTTTATAAAGAAAAAATAAAGAGAATGTTTGGAAGTATTTTTCTATAGTCTTTATTGTGGGAGGAGATACAACTAGTAGCACATACATTGTTATAGTCAACAAAGACAACGTTATTGTTTCTTTATCTCTTAAATTACTAACCACAACCAATAACATCAACACCAATATAATCAACAATGTTGACATTACTGTTTCTTTAGCTCTTGGAGTACTAAAAAACCAAAGGCATAAGAAAACCAAATTACGTTCATTTATATAAAACTAAACACATTCAAAGTTACAAGGAATGACAACATAGTTATAATTGTAATAACAACACAATGGTGAAATATAACATCATATTACAATAACTCATGTAAAGAGAAGAGACATTTCAATTAATAACAATGTAATGCCAAATTTCTATATTAAATGTCATGAAATAAGTGTCAAAATTGTGTCACAAATTATTAGAATGTTTTAGAGGATCATATTATGGGAAACCTCCTCACCCACATAGTAAATGAAATATAAATAAGTAATAAACAATATCAGGAATTTGAAAAATCTAAGACAACATAAACATTGGTTAAATTATGCTTCTTGACCTCATCCATGCTTTGTATTCAAATGAACTATGTACTTGTTTTTCTTCTTTGGGACAAGTGGTTACATATGGCGCTTCTTCGAGGTTAGTGGATATGTGAGGAATAATTTGGTTAATAGAGTTGCATCACATGGGCACCTACTAATTGGAACCGAAGGCCTATGGATAGACGATTCACCAACACATATCCTATTGTATAAAATGTGAACTATAAATAGAAAGGTAAAGTAAAATGTTGTGCATTAATGATGACTATGTTTTCTTTAGCGAGTCTATGCTAACGTAATTAAATAATGAATCACACATACACAAATAACACAAGAGATACCCTAAATAAACTCGATTTGTGAAAACTCTATCTTTGAAATGGCTATCTTACTTTGGTTATTGTTAATGGTGCTCTTAACATTACAAGGCTCTATGGCTCAATAACTCAAGAAGTACAAAATTACAGTGCAAATGCATGACTCACTATGTGTATATTTCTTCCAAATACCTATCAATCGACCTCAACTTGGTTTCTCTCTTCGACCTTTGCAATTGTGCAATTTGGTGTCAACCTCCACAAGTGGATGGATCCTCTCTTTCCCTCAATTTTCTAGTTGAACCAATCCAACCTCTTTTCCCCCTAACTATTCAAGCCCCCTTTCCTCCTTTTATTTATTCCTTTATGCTCGAATTCCTAGATATTTGGAAGGCCAAGAACAAGCCTAACTATTCCTTGTATCATGCCCAAGAAACAATCACAGTCCCTCAAACTTGGCATTTTTAAATGTTGTTACATTCAATCCCTTTAATCTTTTCTTGGACTAACAAGTGTCATATTTTTATGGGTTTGTTTCCTAAGTGAATGCCAAGTTGACTGCCATGTTAGATCCCACCTTCTTTGTCTTGGGGTTTCTTATTCTTTGTAATGTTGCCTTAAGAATTGTACTTTCCTTTTCCACAATAGACTGTGGAGGTTAAGGCCTTGTCTTATTCCTCTTGTCTAGATAGTCCTGAACTCTGCATATTTCTTTAGCCATTGTGAAAAGGGTGAAGCACAAAGCTAGATTTACTTTGGCTCTATCCCTTCCTCCACATACACTAGCCTCTATGCAGAGGTGACTCCTTACACAACTCGACCGAAAGATCTACATGCTTGAAAACTCCGCATAGCCTTCATGGAGTGTGGAGTTAATACTCCACTCTACATAACCAATTATTTTCACAAACACTTTCCTGACCATTTTGTAAAGTCTCTATTGGATTCGTGTGGAGCACTAAGCATGGAGAAACAAGCTAATATAATTTGTAATTGAAGGCCTATAATATGTTCTTTTATGCTTTCACAATGTGTTATTTTATTAGAATAGGTTTTTAGATTCATTGTGTTTTGAAACATTTTGTCTACGTTTCTGACCTGTGATACACAATCCATAATCAAGACTCATAAATTACTAACATATATCTTAATGCATAACAATTTACTAACATATATCTTAATGTTGAACAGTTTACTAACACATATCTTAATGCAGAATAATATGAAATGCAAAAGGAAAGCTACATAAACTTGTTGCACATTAACAATGATTGTGTTTTCTTTAACAAGTCTATGCTAATAGAATTAAACACTACAATCACACATACACATATAATAAAAGAGATACTCTAGAGAAACCCAATTTGAGAAAACTTTAGCTTTGAAATGGCTATCTTCCTTTGGTTATATTAATGGTGCTCTTACAATTAGAAGGATTCCAATGCTTCCTGTATGCTTTAGTTCCTTGGTATCTAAAATGTCCAATGGCCTCCCCAAGTGTTTCCTAAAATGCGCCTAAGAGATAGCTACAATCCCTCATTGTTGGCATTTTTGAATGTTGCTACATGTGAGTCCTTTCAGATTTTCTTAGACTACCACATGCCACCTTTTGATTGGTAGGTTTCCTACATGTATGCCACACTATCCTCTAGGCAATAAGTTGGTGGATATATTATGGAGGGTTGACTTTGACCTGATTCACCCTCCATCCATGTGATCTCCTCTCAAATGTGAGGTGGGATCTTGCCTTTTTTGTATTGGATTTCCTTATTATTTGTAATGTTGCCTTAAGACTCATGCATTTTTATTTATTTTTATATTCCAAATATAGAGTGCAAAGGTTGAGCTATTTTCTTGTTCCTCTATTTTTCATAGTCCTTACCTCGACATATGCCTTTAGCCTACATGCAAAGTACATATCATGGAGATAGACTCTACTCAAATCATTCCCTTCCTTTGCATGTAATAGCCTCCACACAGAGCATGGATTCTGTGACTTGACCAAAAGGTCTACATGCTCGAAACTTCACATAACCTCCAGGGAGTGAAATCTTAACGTTCCAATTTGCATAACTAATTACTTCCACAAATAATTTCCTTGCCATTTTTGAAGTATATTTTTCCTTCATGCAGAGTGTAGAGTGCACAATAACAAACTCCCCTCCTTTTTTCTATACCTCTACATAGCCACAATACAATTTCATTTGAATTAGACATTCCTCCACATACAAGGCCTCTTAGACATGTGTCAAGCATGATAATTCATAAGGGTTCTTAAGAAAAAATAACCAAATGATTAATCACTTATCCATTTTTATCATTCATAGACCCATTAGGATCACTTACTTAGGGTAATGGTGCCCAATGATTGCTATATACTTGTACTACTCTACTTGTTTGATCCAAGTGGATACTGGTGACCACCCACCTATTCCACTAATTCATAATGGTTCCACATCTTGGTAGTTTTTCTACGATTTTTTAGGTCCCAAACTTCTGGGGCCATTTTGAGTCCCTAAACAATGTTTTTTTTGGCTTGGCATTGCCTAACATTTTTGCGAAGAAAGATGCTATGATGAGCCTAATGTGTACTCCTTGGCTAGACCTTTTCAACGAGGTACTGATCACCCTAAACATAGATCGTATGCAAAAGTAATGCCCCTGGGAAGTTGACATATCATCTAACTGCATCGGGGCCCACAAACCTTTTGGCGTTTCATCTTCTAGGGTTAGGGTTTTCGATGTTTAAGGTTTTCTCAATGATACTTTATGTTAAAATTCCTTTTTGGCCTCTTTGTAATCAACTTCTTGTGAATGATTGTAGTTGTCACATATCTATCTTCAGAGATAAGCTACCACCATTTTAGCTAGCTTGTGTGCTTTGCATTTTTACTGTCTTCTGTATTCCAGACAATCATTAATAGAATCCGAGTTTAAATATATTATTGTGTTTCTTGCAATATCTCTATGTGATTCCTTGTTATATCTCTTTCATCATATCATTCTAAATATAATCTAGATTAGTGGTATCAGAGCAGTCTGCTCCTTGTCATTTTTTAATGCATGTCCTCAATGGGGTCATGGTATAAAGAGTTGGATCTCAAGCTAGTTTCTCTTGAGGACAAATGTTCTCGCTAGACTAAGTGGCCTCCCATAGCAAAATAAAAGAGAGACGACAGAGCATGCGATCCTATCAAACTATTGCTTGAGGAAGCCCTTGTGCAACAAAGGAACGAGATGATGGATAATTTCTCTTATATCATTCGACGACTTCCAACAACGATGGTGACACCTACAACCAACAATCACTTCGTAAATTACTTCATAGGTGCAACACCCCTCAAGGTGCACGTTAAGTTTGACATTCCTTTATTTGAAGGCCAGATAGATGTCAACCTTTTGGAAAAATGGTTAAGTCTGCTAGAGGGTTGTTTTTCTATCCAAAACTTTTCCAATAGTGAAAAAATAACCTTTTCACTCCTTAAATATCTTCCCCATATCATATATTAGTGGGAAACTTACTGTGAGCAACATGCCAGATATGAATCTACATTTTTTGGGCCATAACCCACTTGGGAAGATTTTGTTCATGCCCTCAAGGAGAAATATTACCTTGTTGAAAATTATGATGACCAGTGCATGAGATGGACAACTTTTCCTTATGAGAGAGAACAAACGGTGCTAGAGTACACCAACATCTTCCATACGATGTGCACAAAGCCGAGTATTAGAGATTTTGAGTGACACCTAGTCCCGAAGTACTGCAGTGCCCTACATAGGTACATCCAAATAGACATGGAGTTCCTGGACATCTCTTCACTGGGAGCTACTTATCGATATGATGTCAAGAGAAAAAGTTCAAGCAAAAGAATAAGCAGGATTTCATCTTTGCAAACCCACCACGGAAGAAGCACGATAAAGGTAGCCCTAACTTCCAAAGCAAAGGACAGAGTAAGGATGGCCAAC